>CAUYRT010040557.1:0-105222 GCA_963574885.1 Lepilemur ruficaudatus
ACTTCATATTGCATTTTCAAGTCAGAAACCCAATTACATACCTGATTTTTACCCCAAATAAGCAATAAATCACATCCATACAGCCTGCTTATAGATATCCCAAAGTGCTATGTTTTCCTTGAAAAAAAAAAGGATATGCAGAAGTAATCATTAAGTATGTCTATGTTTAGACATGTCTATGTTTAGATTTTGATATTTTTGAATAGAAATATAAATGTATATAGAGGTCAATTGCAGGAGCTCTGTCAAAATTCTTTTGCCAAAGAGATGACCATGAGCCTGAAATGAAATGATAAAGATTTTGGAAGCTAAATGCTAAGGATTGTTTGCCTGACTATGACAATCACCAAGAAAAAGTGGTGCATTTCATTATTTCAGGTATTAACTCTTCGATAACTATTAAAAATAAGCCTCCTCATTTTCACCGTATCAACAATCATCTATGTTTCTCATGATTTAGAATTTTATCTTCAGTTTTATTACTGTCATCTTTCCAAATAGTCATTCTAATTGTAAAATTTATATTTGTCAATTTTCTTGCTGATGAAAATATTCTCATAAATTCCCAAACCGAATGAATTCAGGAAATGGGAAAAAAGTGGTGATTTTCTATAGCTCGAATGGTTAATGATCATGTTAACCTTCTAAGTATTCTAACTTGCAGGCCCACATAACCTGGAAATGGAATTTCTCACAGTTTTAGAGGCTGAAAAGTCCAAAATTAGGGTGTTCGTGTGGTCAAGTGCTGGGGAGGAGTCTCTTCCTGGCTTGTGGGGGCTGCCTGCTCTCTGCGTCTTCACAGAGCGGACGGACAGAGGGAAAGAACAAGCTCTCTAGCGTCACCTCTTACAAGGGCATGAATCCCGTAATGAAGGCCCTGCCCTCATGAGCCCTTCTAACCCTAATCACCTCCCAAAGGCCCCTCCTCCTAATACCATCACAACAGGGTTTAGGGGTTCGGGCCTCCACAAATGAACTCCTGGTAAGACGCCATTCTGTCCACAGTGCTCTCTCTCTCTCTCTACATATTATGTGTATGCATATACACATACACATTCATATATGTGTATATGTATATATTTTTTAAATGTGCATGCATGCATTCACATACATTTATACGTGTGTGCACATATTTTTAAATGTAGCTCATCTTCATCTCTTTTTGAAACACTACTAATTTAAAATTGAATTGTCTCTTCCAGTAGATGCGGGGGTGGTGGTGAATGAGTATTTCCAGACTTTAATTTCTTCAAAGTTTTAGAACAGATGTTTTCAGAAATCTGACTTTAAAAAATTTGTGGTACCGTCTGGGACTTACGTCTGTGGGAGTTAAATTTTGGGCCAAAGAATGTGAGCCGCCTTTATCAGTTTATTTCTCAACTGACGAAAAGAAAGATTGAGGAACAAGTTCTCTGTGTGTGTGTGTGTGTGTGTGTGTGTGTGTGCTGTAATTTTCTTTGCTTCAAAGCCATTTCAATTATGTCATTTTGCTTAAATTGCCCTTTAGATTACTTCAAACCCAGAACCATTTTTCACGATTACTCGGGTGATGGTGAGAACGAGGGGACGGGAACTCTGGCCCACACTGATTTCCCTTAGAATAAAAGGGCATTTCAAGTTGAAGAAAAAATGAAGAAAGCAGTTTTTCTTGCAGGGATCAGATTAAGTTCAAGCTGTAGTTCTTTCTTAACTGTTTCTAGAAATGTCTTATAAAAATGCAGTCTATAGAAAAAAGTGACTTTGCATGAATTATTCTCCTATACCCGGCTGTTAATTGCTTTCATTATTAGGGTAGTTTATATGAACACTTTGCCTCTGATTTATTTCAAACACGAAAAGTGGTTAAAAGTCTCATCAAAGCATTGAAGACAGTGACCTTCACAGATTATCCGAAATGTGAATGACGAGCTGCTATCACAGGCTGTCAGGGCTTCATAAACTGAGCTGGAAGCCCTTTCAAACCGGGAGTGCGCGGGCCGTCTGAATGCTGTCTCTCCTAGCAGTTTTCTGGACGGGCTGCTCTCAGCAAAGTCAGACCCTCCTCTTCACAGTGTGGGTCACACACGTATCAGCAGCCTTGTGAAAGCTCAAAGTGAGGTAACAACTGCCACCCTTGCTAAGTAGAGATTTCATTTTCATTACCAGTAGATGAACCGTTCCATGGCTCTCTTATTAAGGTCAGAGGGGATGGAAGAGAGGATAGTGGGGCTCCAGGGTGGTGGAGAAAGTGATATTTATTAAGGGGGAAATTAACAATGCTTCAAAAAGCAATTAGAAATATGTTTAAAGCAAAGGAAAAGCAAAACTCAAAAAAGAAATATGAATTCCCAGCATAGCAATAGAACACTTAACAGAATAATCAAATGTAAATTTTATTGTTGAAAAACAAAATAATTGAATTGAAAATATCAGTGAATGGGATCAACAGCAGAATAGAGAAAACAAAGAAAAGAAACAGTGACATGGAAGATACAGCAATAGAAATTACACCATCTGAGCATAAGAGAAAATATGCTGATAAAAATTGAACAGAGCCTCACAGACACGTAGGACTGTAACAAAGGGTCTAATAGTCATGTCATCATAGCCTTGGAAGGACAGAAGAAAGGTGGGAGCTAAAATGTGCTTAAAATAACAGCTTAAAGCCTCCCAAATCTGATGAAAAGATATAAACATACAGATTCAGGAGCTAGGTAAATCTCAAATAAGCTGAACATCTGAAAAAAGAGATCTCTACATCCAGATTATTTTATTGGAGGATTCTACCAAACGTTTAAGGGAGAAGCATCACCAGCCTACACGGTCTTGCCTGGAAGATCTAAGAGGAGGATGCAGTTCCGTATGCATTTTATGAAGCCAGTGTTGCTCTGAAGCCAAAACCAGACAAAGACGGCAAGAAAAAAAAAAAGCTATGGAGTAATATCTTCATGTACATTGATGAAATATATCATGAAATTTATATTTTTAAATACACTTGAATATAATTTAAAATTATAAATTTTAAATATTAATAATAAAGCCTACCATAAAACATACGGTTTATTTCAGGGATGAAACACTGATTCAACGTTGAAAAATCAATAATGTGATTCACTTTAATAACAGGCTAAAGAAAGTAAATCACATGGTCATATCAATGCACCAAAAAAAAAAAGTGACAAAATTCAAGACCCATTCACAATAAAACCTACCAGAAAACTAGGAATAGAAGGGAGCCTTCCTAAACTTGATATCGAGCATCTTCAAAAAAGGAACAGCTAACATCACAAGTGGTGGCTAAAGACAGAAAGCTTAACCCCCTAAGATCAGGAAGATAGCATTCTTTTTATTCCGTTTATATAATATTCATTGAAATGACAAATTTGTAGAGCTAGAGCCTGGGGATGAAGGAGGGGTTTAGGCAGAAGGGTAGGGGGCAAGGCTATGTGCATGGAGCACAAGAGACGCTTTTGGTGATGGAAATGTTCTAATTTTCATTGTTATCAGTGTCAATATCCTGTTGTGATACTGTATTATAGTTTTGCAAGATATCCCCATGGGGAACCCTGGTTCACCTCTCTGTATCATTTCCTACAGTAAACATGTAAACTTACAATTGTCTCAAGCTAAAAAGTTTAATTAAAAAATGCAATAAAAGTCACAAAACATACTAAATAGACCCACCTGGGGTACAGTTGTGAATCTGTAGTTTCTAGCTCTATTTTGGGGTGCATTGGACCGACTGGAGTGAGGGGAAGTGATTGCGACCGTGAGACAAGTTATCTCCGGGAAGTCACAGCCGACTGAACTGGCAGATATTTATAGCAGAACTGTACTCCTTGATTGCCCCATGTTTCTTTCATGAATTTTAATGACTTTGGCTGGCTTTGCTTTTAGCACTTCTTTAATATTAAAACTGAATATCCTGAATACAATTTCTTAAACTTCCCATTAATCTTTAAGATGCACTGTACTTGGAACTTGTGACGGCAGTTTTGAAGGTATTAGGGCACAAGAGAGTTGAAAGTAACCCATCGGTAACCAGATGTCCTTAGTTAACAAGCCACTGCCAACAAGAATTGGGGTTTTCACATCAAGCCTGCTTGACGACTGATGAAGCCTAGAAGAAGGGGGGAGTGGAGTTCTAGGGTGGTGGAGAAAGTGGTATTTATTAAGGTGGAACTTTAACTTTGAACTCATCACTGTGATCTAACCCTTACATATTTTAATATTTACAGCAGCCATATGTATTGAACATGAGAAATGAATATGGAGACAAACTTATTTACCTGAAAAACTTAACCCTGGAACAAAAGAAAAAAAATACAAGGTTAATCTATTTATCAACATTATGGTAAGTTTCTTTAAAACATTGCCATAGTGATCAAGCTCTTTTCCTTAAACAGCCTGAAATGTGAAGTAGATTTCTTAGACATTCACGTTTCACTAATGGCCTGTGCCTCATAAATATGTAACTTTGTTGTTAGAGATTTTGAAAGCACTGGCATATAAGGAAAATATTCTAACTATTTATATTGGTTTTATGACTAGTTGCCAGAATTAAATTAACTTATCGTATCACTGAATTTTAACAATTTTACAAATCAAGTGGAAGTGCTTGGAGTAGAAATTACTCCTGGAAAAATAATTCAAAAAATCCCTACCTTTTTTTATACATTGCACTTTGGCATAGAATTTGAAAGATATACATTTTGTCACTTTCTCTTTATTACTTCAATTTGTGTCACAATTTCACACAAATTAGAAAACTAATTTTGAGATCATGAGCACAAAATGGTTCACACTTTAAACCACTGAGGATTGCTCTGTGTCTAGAAGGCTGTTAACTAGAAAGCCATCAACCGCATGCCTGTGCCCTCCACAGAACCAGCCCGTGCTCCCCCACTCAGCGTGGGCAATCACGGCTCCGTACGCACAGCGAAATGAGTGCACGCAGGTCTGCGGACTGAGGACTGTTTGCTCCCAACGCCACGGGCATTTGATTTCAGTGAGTATACTTGAGATGCAGTAAAGAATCATAAATTGTAAATGTAAAGTTTGATGTTTTATGGCTGTATGCAACACATAATCAATCCATAAATAAGGGTATAAAAAGTTTCCCTTACCCCAACAAAGAGTGAATATGCCTTCATTGGTGTCTAGTAAATAACTGAGGGCTCTGGATGGGTCACGGGGTAAGTGTGGAAACAGTTTCCAAAGTAGTGTACTGTTACACTGCACTGTTGCCAGTGTGTGTCACTGAAAATCTATTTCAGTTATTTTAGCAGGTGTGGAATGAAGTATTATAAGGGTTATTATTTGTATTTCCTTAAATACTGATGTTACTGGCCATTAACTTGTCTTTTTCGTGGATATTGGTTCAAGTTGTTGCTGACTTTTTAATTGGTTTGTTCTATTATTATTGACTTTTTGACATTTCTTATACATTCTTTTTGTTTGTTTGTTTCACAATTCCTTTATTCCATATAAATTTGTGCTTCTTTGACTTCTTTAAACTGGCTATAACGACTTACTACTGGTTTCTTCTTAATAGCGAGTTAATATATTAATATATTATTATATATTACATAATATATTATTATATATTAATTATTAACATATATTCATTTTCTATCTGTATGAGAGTCATTTTATCTTTTTTTTTGCTTTTAATAAAAAAGGCATACAGTCTTGATAAAACTGGGTCAGATATATGAATATTGACATCTTAGACATACTGAGTCTTCCAGTGCATGAACTTGGATTATTGATATATTTATCTATTTTTCTTTAATCTCATTCAATACTATTTTGTACTTCTTAGTAAACAGTCAACATAGTTCATTAATTTATTAAGCTATTTTTGTTTTTGATGCTGTTTAGGGTGTTATTTTTAAATTCGTTCTCAGTGTTTCTCTCTTAAATGCACAAATGCAGTTGTGTTTGTTTATTAATCTTCTATCTTATGAACTTTCTAAACACACTTATCACTGGTAGTTTTTTTTTACAGAATTATTTAGAGTATCTATATATGAATGTATAATCATGTTATCTGTGAATAGAAAGTACTTCATTTCCTCCTTCCAATTTGAAGACTTTCTTTTTGCCTTATTGCAAGAGTTACTGTTGCCTTATTAAGAGTTACTGTACAGTGGTCAGTAGGAGTGGCGTAAATGGTATTACAGATAACTTCGACTTTTTATAAATTTCACAGGAAAAAGCAGCAAATATTTCACTATGAAATAGAGCATTAGCTTTAATTGATTTTACATGTTCTTTACCAGATTGAGAAGGTGTGATTTTTAGTTTGCTGATAGCTTCTTTTTTAACATGAATGGATTTTGATTTTGTTAATACATTTTTTCTGCATTGATTGAAATGTTGGTAGTTTTTTTCTATTATACCAGTAACGTGGTGAGTTATATTGTCGGATTTTTTAATTTTCTGTTTTCAACTAATTTTGGACTTACATAAAATTTATAAAATTATCAATGATAATTTTTATGTATCTTCCTTATGGTACAGATCATAGTACAATTGTCATAACCAGGAATTTAACATTTGCACAGTATATGAATAATAATATGATACTGTTAACTGAACCAAAGACCTTACATAATTTCATTTGTTTTCCTAGTAATGCACTATTTTCTGTTCCAGAAAACTATCCAGTGTCCCACATTTCATTTCTTTATTATTTCTTCTTGGTTTCCTGAATTACTGCAGAAATGACATAGTGACGTGCAGCAAAACAAGTGGTGAAAGTCTGAGAAGAAACACAATTTGCATAGACTCAAAGTATCTTCTACAGATATTAACAAACGGATAGACAGTGACTTTAGTCACTTTAGTGACAGTGAGTAAGCCCTTCAGTAAACCCTGAAGAAACCACTTTAACCAAGTCAACATCACTAGCTATAATAAGACATCTGCCATCTGAATCACATGACATTACACAGCCAGAAAAATACAACTTCATTCGATGGTATTCTTACAACGATATACCACCACTGCCCAATCATGAAAAGATATCTGACAAACGCAAATCAAGCGACATCAGAGTAATAACTGGTCAGTACTCTTCAAAACTGTTCACTTAAAAGACTAGAAAAGATTGGGGATCTGGTATTTTTTTCCTTTTAATTTTAAACACATTATTCATTTTTGCAATCGGCCTTCTATGTGCTATCATTTTGTTTGTGGGGCTATTTTTTATTTGTTGATATTTTGTTGAGAATTTTTGCACTCATGTTCATTAACATCTCATTTTTTTTCCCTTCTCACATCCTTACCTCCTTGCATTGAGATAATACTGGCTTCAAAAAATGAATGGAAAGCTTTCCCACCTTTTCTATTTTCTGAAAGGGCCTGTAACACTGTAATTATTATTGCTGCTACAAATATTAGGTAGAACTCACCCATGAAACTGGTAAGATTTTCTATGTGGAAATATTTTAAATATCAAATAATTTTAGGAATATGAGACTATTCAGATCTTCTATTTATTTTGGAGTCAGTACTGGTAAATTGCATTTTCTAGGAATTTTTCTGTTGCGTCTTATTTATCCTACTTATCTGCAAAAAAAAAAAAAAAGCTGTCCCCATCATCATTTTTTATCAATACAAAGTCTATGGGATCTGCATGATTTCTCCTCCGTCATTCCTGATGTCAATTTTTTTCTCTTGAATCTTAATTGTTATTGATTGTTATGGCGAAAGATCTATAATCGTTTCTTTATGGTATCAAATATTAGCTTTTTATATTTTCTGTATTTCTTATTTGTTTTATTGATTTCCATTCTTAGCTTCACTGTTTCCTTTACCTTGCTTAATTTGTCTTTAAGCAGCTCTTTTTCTAGCTCTGGAGGTGGAACTTTATATCATTGATCTTATTTATATATTGTCATTAATTGGCTTTATCTAAATTCCTAATTTTTAAACTAATATTCTTTTTATGTTCCAGGATCTCATCCAGGCACCATGTTACATTTAGACACTACACGTCATTAGGCTCCTTTTGACAGTGGCAGTTTCTTAGGCTTTCCTGGTTTTGATAGCCTTGATAGTTTTTATGAGTATTGATCAGGCATTTTGTATGTTATCCCTATATTTGGATTTGCCTGATATTTTGCTTTGACATACCCTGAGTTTTCAGGCCAAACCAATGTATACCTTCTGTGTATTAATTTATGACTTTATGTATAATTCCTGTCTTCCTAAAATAGATAAAACCAAACTGTAACCCAACCAACCACAGCAAGACCACCTGTTCAAGAGAGACCACCTGTGTCTCTCTAGGCTATGGTCACACATATTCAGCTTAGAATAAACCTCTTTAAATAATCTGACAGAGTTTAGGTTCTTTTCCAGTGACAACACTGAATGCTTTTCTGTATGTATGTTATACTTCAATTAAAAACTATTTTAGAAAAGATTTAATTGATGCTGATTTTGACATTAGAATCCAAGTGTCTTAAAATTATTTTTGAATACCATTAACTATGAAGTCAGAGCTTCAGTACCAGTAAACCTGCTATTTCATTTTTTGCCCTCATCAGAAGTAAAGTCAGTGAAACCTGATTCCCATTACATTACCTGTATCTTTCATTAAAATGTATTCTGTGGACTGGTAACTTTTAATTGCTCTAAATTTAAAAGATCAGTATATTAACTACTTGTCACACTGGCATGCTGAGATGTCTGAGAATTATGAAAGGAGAGGGGAAGTTTATCTGAGTCCTCTGACATTTTATTGTGCATGCCCCTTATATTGTGTGAAGTTCAAGTAAACCAGTAGTACTCCAAATTCAAAGGAAACAAAATAGCATTCTACTGCATCCAGGCAAAGCAATCCTGACTGATAGTCCTAAAGAAAGTGCTTTGATGTCTTGCAGTGAGGCCTGAAGCGGAAAGCTGCTCTTTGTGTGTCTCTGAAAATTGGTGTGCTGTTCCTGGTAATCTTAAATGGCAGAGCACTGCCACACAGGATTCTTTACAGATGAAAATTTTTCCATTTAAGTGCCCCATACTATATTGTATGCTTTGAACCTTGGTTTTGTGACATATTGTAGATTTATTTTTCAGAAATGATTACAGTTGAGAAAGCAAACTTTAACGGACAAATCAATAAAATTAGATACAGTTCAATTGATGAAGAATTACTAGTCATTTTAAACTCTTTGTCGGCCAAGCACAATCAGATACATCAAATATCAAGTGCTAAAAAGGGTTTTTAAAATTCCTATTAAACTTTTAAATATGGTATCCTGTTTTATACACACACGCACACGCACACACACACACACACACATACGCATCTCTGTACATATGATGCATAGTCCATGTGGAGAATAGAATTGTAGCTTATCGCATGAATAATTTTAGAAAAACAGATTTATTCTTCTTAACTTGAAACAATCAGAGAGCAAATATAACTGATGAGTGTACGTTGATTTGTTTCAAGATTCCACTTTTGAACAAATAGTGGCCTTTGTGCATGGAAACAGCTGACACAATTTTTGAATTATCTCTAAAGATTGTTCTTAGATTTGAAACTGTAGCCAGTGCTGGTAGAACCTGACGGTCTCTAAAATCTTGCCTTTCTTCCTCACAGTCAGCCTGTGGCCAAGCACTGAAAACATCCATTTTTATCTCTGACTGCAGTAGCCAGGACTCTATATTCAATGTCCTAATTTCCTAGAAGGGCCACATTACTGGAAATTGTGCTTCAGGGTGTCTTCTTTTTTTTTTTTATCTTTTTCATACGACTCATGAGTGACACTCGTGCAGTATAAGAACTGCTTCCCAGTCCTCTGCCAGGTGGCTGGCAGATTACATTTTTGTTAGGTGATGGTGACCATCAAATTCAGAGTCATGTGGTTGGCCATCCCAGTCACACTGACTGACCCCTGGGGTAAAGGGAGAAGTATTTTGGGTCAAAAAGAAGACAACATAGATACTGTGCTTTGTTTTCCCCCCAAAACAAGCTGTTCTGTGCTCCCAAACCAGAGGAAATAGAAATATCTGAAGATCGTTGAATAAATAGTACATGCCAGAATGTATGCCACATTAAGGAATCAACTGTATTTTTTTTGCACAATCCTGGGTTGTCCCTCAGTGTAGGCAGGGAATTAGTTCCAGTTCCCCTCCCACATACCACATCTGTGCATAGTCAAGTTTCAGGGAGGCCCTGTGGAACCTGTCAGTGTGCAGGGATTTTGCATCTCACGAATACTGCATTTTCCAACAGCATTTGTTTAAAAAAAAATCCTGTGTAAGTGGAACTGTGAATTTCAAAGATCAACTGTAAACGCCATTTACTTATAACCCAGGGAGGAATAGCAGCAAAACGGTGACCCCAGGGAACACTTTGGGTCAGAGGTGAACGAGCAGAGCCAATGACAGATGAGACGTCTCCTGGATCACAGCCAAGAACAGGTGTGGATGAGGAAGGACAGGGAACAGCAGGAAGGGACAGAGAGAGGAGAGGCAGCTACATGGCAGGGGGCGGGGCATCTGAACACCATGGAGAACATACCGTAAGGCCTGTATTCAGGAAATTCTAGATTACGAGAACCAACAGTATCATTCAAAGAAAAGTTAATCTGTAAATTTGGTTATGTTGAGGCTTTCAGAAGAGAAATGAAAATATACTGCTGGTACAAAACAAGAAAATAAGGACGCAGGAAGAGGATGGCTCCCCGCCGTGTGCTTCCCAAACGGAGGAATTCCCAGACGTGGCTGCGAGTGTGAGCGTCAGCGTTTGCGATTTCAGTCCCACTCGCGACCGTGAAAGGCCAGTGACGGCTGGAATCCTTGCACCGCTTAGTCCCACCATCGAATCTTTCGCTAAATTCTGGTGGGAGGTTAGGGAGGAGTAGGACGACAGAAAGAAAAGCACTGGATTCAACCGGGAAATGTTCCCCTCCGAAGTGTTCTTACGTTTCCCAAGTTTAGTTTCTAAATCAAACTTCTTCTTCTGGCTACTGAAACGTGACGTTAAATGAGAGTCGGGCAAGTCCAGTCACCAATACTGGATCTCTATGGGCAGGAAAGCGGATGAGAGTATCTCCTCTAAAAAGAAATAATCCTCGTTCCACCTGCCACGAGCAGGACGCAGTGGCAGACACGAGGCAGGAGTATGGAGGGAAACATAAACTGTGAGAATTTCTAATCCCGCCAAAGGCTGGAAGGGTCAACATTCTGTGGATCCAACTGTCACCTTCATGGATGTTCCGCCACCTGCAGCGGCTGCCTTTCCACAGCTCAGGTAAACCAGTATGACACAGATACGCCACTGACACATGAATTCTTCTACAAGAACAATGCATTCTGCATGTATCTCACCCATTAGAGTGATATCCATAATCAAGAAAATAAAAAATCACTCTTATTTCAGCCTCATGTAGTTCAAATAAACATTTTTTTAGAAACCCAAGTTGAGATTTTCTTACTACAACTCTCTACTTCCCCTAGTTTGGCCGCCACTGCATATTTTGTAGACCACCGGTAAGCCGAAAGTTGGTTCATTTTTAAAAAATTCTTGATGTTTTACAGGAATACCCCATCTTACCCAGATGAAAAATTTACAAAATTATGTTGAGAACAGAAGTCACTTATTTTATACACACTGCAGTTGAAAAATATTACTGCAGTGATCTGCAGAAACCACAGTAATAACCACAGCATGATATACTGAAATAATTACAGTCATAGCTTAAAAAGTGATGAATTTCTTATTGATTACAACAATTGATTGAGGAGAGGGCATTTTCTTTGTACCCTAAGAAGTGTTAGCGTATATTGGAGCATAATACTAAGAGTAGTCACGTAGGGAAACAATTTCTCACTGTAGAAAATAAGGCTGTATTATTAAAATCATAGAAGATACTGAAAGAGCCTCCCTTCCAGTAATATGATTGTTAATCAATTTCTGGTAACAGGATGGATTAATATTAGTTGCTACCATTCTTTTTGTCACTTGTTTCTAGATGGTTTTAAGCATTTAAAATTCATTTTCTCTGTTTTAAAAAGTCATCTGAGTATATTGGCCTGGCCTTCTGGCCCCCAGAGCGTGGGCTGCTCAGGCAATTCCCTGCCAAAGAAGTGCCATGAGTGTTCTTCTTCCAGACACTCCCGAGAACTGGGACTTGCTTTATCCAAGTCTCCTATTAAAGTGCCGTATGTGGAGCTATATTTTAACACTTGTATCGAGTACGTGAACTCTTCTACATCCAAGTGCTTTTCGGCTGAGTCTTTAAGGGAAGCTTATGAGTAGGACTGGAGTATAAAAACACAACCCAAGTTTTATGCTTTCAGCTCTCCCCATTCTGTGCATTTATTGTATTTCTCTGCAAAGCCACCCTGGAGGAAGCCCCTTCACTTTCAGTAGCTGGTGGCTTCCTCTCTTCTCCCCCACTTGAAAATATGTTCTTAGAGAAGTATTCAAAATTCAAATAGCATTACATAGTATCTATTAGCTGACAAGAACATTTTTAGCTGCTATGTAGCTTTATTAATATTAATGTATTGCCATATTTGTTTAAGGAACTTTGTTGTTGTTCTCTCCAATCCTTTATTTATTTATTTATTTCAGAGTATTATTCAGGTACACATGTTTAGGTTACACACACTGCGTTTGCCATGCTGAGTCAGAGCTACAAGAGTGTCCGTCCCCCAGACGGTGCGCACCGCCCCAGTGAGAATGACTGATAAGAACACTGATATATGAAATAACACTTCTGTTCAAATCCTTCTTAATGAATAATAGATTAAGCTAGATAAAAATTAGGCACAAATAAGGCAAGTGGTAGAGTTTAGAATATCAATCATTAAAGGATATTTATATTTTAGCAATGACATCATCTAGATTAATGTCACCAAGTTGACATTCTAACTTCTAGTGAGCAATTGGGTTGGAATTTGTAAGAAAAATAACTAAACAGGAGTGAAATCCTCAAAACTGTGACTTTCGATTAGGGAAAGAAAGCGGGGCGTGGGGCTGTGCATGATTTGTGTCTGTGTATTAATACCTAACTTACAAAGTTTTTCAGATTTGAATAAAAGTTGATACCAGGCATTATCAACAGCTTAGTAATTCTTAACCACATTAAAATAGTGTTAATCAAAGCCTAGAGTCAAGTCATCTTCTGAGGCCAGAATATGTCTCCTAGAATAATTAAAGACAGAAGCCAGCAATTAATTTGTACACAGCAGACCATCATACTGTTCTTGAGTCCTGGAATGTTTAAACACGCAGCCATTCATTGATTCACATGAATAAAAAAATTAGTTTTGCAAGACACAGCATTAGATACTCAAAAAACCACACTCTTCTTGCATTAATAGGGTTTATCTTCTAAGAAGGAGGGAGGCATTGAGGCAAAGACTACAAAATTAACATAATGGAGATGGTGCTATAAAGGCCAAATACAGGGTGCTGTAACAGTATTTGTGGTCACTATCTGTGCAGGATTTCTCACATTATATTTGTACTGACGACTAAGTAGAATTTTCATAGGTAAAGACACCGCAGCATAGCGCATCCATGCAGGTTTTACTGCCCATCGCCTGGCAGAAGTTTGTGAGGAGAAAATAATGTAACAAAATACAGTGATTGCAAACATCCAAATTAAATTTGCTCCTAAGGCTCATCAGTGGCCTGCGAACTAGGAATCACCCCGAACAATGTGCTCCTTAAGTCCACACTGCTTCTTTTGTTTATTTATTCATTTATTTATTTTATTACACTCTATGCTCACTTATTTTCTTCTCACATCTATTTAATGTCTTACGGAATGGAATTATAGTCTCATATCAATCTTGTCATTGTGTTTAGATGTGGGTTGGAAATAATGTGAATTAATTAAAGCAAGGATTTTAGGTCATACGTTTTTCCTTGTGCCCTGCTGCTTTCTAACCATCCAGAGTTTGTGGCAGCGTTGAAAGAGAAAGCATGAACATCCAAGAGAAAGAAAGCTGTGGCTTGCTTCAGGTTTTAAAGTAGAGTTATTTTTAATTGACATTTTAAACCATAATAGAGGGAATATAATCTAAAACTCATGCTATTTTTATTTGCAAGAGCTAGACACTTTACAGAGGGAAAATATTTATTTTCCTCTTTTATATTTGTGATTCAATTAGTTTTGCCATAGTGATTCTATGAATAGTTACCGAATCAATGGAATGAAATAATAAAAATGTCAATTGTTTGTCTATTCTCTATTTCTGCTCTACTTGTTATTATTTCCATCTCTCTTCTATTTTGGATTTAGTTTGTTCTTTTTTTGTTTGTTTCTTACTTCTTTAAATTGTAAAGTTAGGTTGTTGATATGAGCTTTTTCTTGTTTTTAATGTGTTTGTAGCTATAAATTTTCCCCAAAGCACAGAATTCTTGGTATCCCGTAAGTTTTGGTATCTATGCTTTGGTTCTTATTCATCTCTAGGTATTTTCTAATTTCAGTGTGGTTTCTTCTTAGATCCATTGGTTCTTTAAGAGCGTGTTGACTGATTGCCACAAATTTATAAATTTTCCAGTTTTCCTTTTGACATTGGTTTCTAACTTCATCCCATGTGGTTATAGCAGATGCTTTATATGGTATCTATCATTTTTTATAATGGACTTCATTTTTAAGAACAGTTTTAGGTTCACAGTAAAACTGAGTGAAAGGTACAGAGATTTTCCATATACTCCTTACCCTGCACTCACACAGACCCCCACAGACACACTTCCAACACCCCTCACTAGAGTGACGTATCTGTACACTGTATGAGCCTACACAGACACGTTGTTATTACCCAGTCCATACTTTACATTAAGGTTTACTCCTGCTGTATATTCTGTGGGTTTGCAGAAATGTATAAAACATACACACCAGTATAGTATCATGCAGCCACAGTCCCCTAAAAATTCCCCAGCTTCACCTAGTCACATCTCCTTTCCCCCAACCCCTGGGGACCACTGATCATTTTTTCCGGTATCCATTGTTTGCCTTTTACATAATGTCATATAGTCTTTTTAAAATCTATTGACACTTAATTTATGGCCTAAAATATAGTCAATTCTGAAAAATATTTCCTATATACTTGAGAATAATGGGTATTCTGGTCTTGTTTGGTAAAGTGTTATGTGTGTATCTGTTAGACCCAGACAGTTTATTGTGTGGTTCAAGTTCTCTGTCTCCTTACTTGTCTTCTGTCTGGTGGTTGTGTCCACTATTAAGAGTGGTTTTTACAGTTTCCAAATATTATTGTAGAGTTGTTTATTACTCTCTTCATTTGTGCCAATTTTTGCTTTATATATTTTAATGGTCCATTCCTAGGTACATAAATGTCAATAATTGTCATATCTTTTTGCTGTATTGAACTTCTTATTAATATACAATGTCCTTTTTCTCTCATAATCTTTTTGATTGAAAGTCTATTTTGTCTGACATTAGTATAGTTATACCTGCTCTTGTGTGGTTGCCACTTGCATGGAATATCGTTTTTCTTCCTTTCACTTTCAACTTATTTGTGTCTTTGGATCTAAACTGAGTCTCACATAGATAGTATATAGTTGGGTTTTTTTAAAAAAATCCATTCTTCCACTCTGTCTTTTGGTTGGACTACTTAACGCAAAACATTTAAAGTAATCATTAATAAGGAGGAACTTACTTTTGTCATTTTGCTATTTATTTTTTATATGCCTTATAGTTTTTTTGTCTCTAATACCTTGCATTACTCGCTCTTGTTTTTAGTTGATTTTTTTATGCTGAAATGTTTTGGTTCCCTTCTCATTTCTTTTGTGTATAGACAGTCTCTAACTTATGATGGCTCAACTTAAGATTTTTTAAACTTTATTAAGGGTTTATCAAGATATTAAGTGCATTTTTGACTTACAATGAATTAATTAAAATGTAACCCTCATCATAAGCCAAAGAACACCTGTATTCTTGTCTATTTTTTGTGGTTACAATGGAAATTACATTTAACATCCTGAAGTTATAACACTCTAATTTTAATTTATACCAAACTTTAATAATATATTAAAAATGTACTAATTTTCACTTTGTTCCCCATTTAGTTTTTGATGTCTCAAAATTACATATTTGTGCATTAGGTCCAAAAGCATACATCAATAATTGTTTTAATGCAGTTGTTTCTTAAGTTATGTAGGACTCAAGGTGTAGAGTTATAAATTTATAATGATACCAGCTTTTTCAGTAGTGATATTTTTTCAAATTTTTAGTCTTTTAAGTTTCTTTTTGTAGAAACCAAAAAGTTGAGTCACAAAACAAAGTTACAATAATACTAGCTTTCATAATTGCCTATGTGTTTACCTTTATTGAAATCTTTATGTATACGGCTTCAAGTCACATTCTAGCATGCCTTCAGTTCAACTTGCAAGACTCCCTTTGGCATTTCTTGCTGGGCAGCTGTAGGGTAATGAACTTTGTCAGTTTTTGTGTTGGGGATGTCTCGATTTCTCCCTCACTTGTGAAGGGCCATTTTGCCAGATATAGGACTCTTGGCTGACAGTTATAATTTGTTTTATAGTTTTTTCTTTTAGCACTTTGAACATATCAGTCCAATGCCTCCTTTCTCCAACGTTTCTGACAATAAATGCTGACAGTCTTACTCAGGATCCCTTGTGTCTTTGCAGTTGCTTCTTTCCTGATGCTTTTTAGATTCTTTCTGTGTCTTTGGTATCTTGGTTATAATGAGTGTTTGTGTGGATCTCTTTAAATTCATCCTATCATTATTTCTTCAAATATTCTCTGTGTTCTTTCTCTCTCTTTTGTCCTTCTGAGACTCTCACAATACATACGTTTGTTGGCTTGATGGTGTCCCACAGGTTCCTTAGACTCTTTTCACTTTTCTCCAATTTTTTCCATTTCTTAGAAGACTCAATAATTTCCATTGATCTATCTTCAGGTTCACTGATTCTTCTTTCTGATAAAATCTGTCTTTGAATCCTTGTAATAAATTTTCAATTTCTAGAATTTATTATATTTTTATCTCTAGAATTTCTTTTTGGGCTTCTTTTTATGTTTTCTATTTTTGTATTTATATTTTATATTTATATTAGTTTGTATATTATATATTTATATTCCCACTTTTTTCATACATAATTTTCTTGACTTCCTGTATGTATGTTCTTTGGGCATCTTTAAATAATTGTTTTAAAGTCCTTGTCTAGAAGATCTGTCATCTCACCTTTTAAAGTTTAGTTTTTCTTTTGTTTTTGCTTTTATCCTTTGAATGGGCTATAATTCCCGGTTTGCTTGTATGTTTTATGACTTTTTTTGTTGTTGTTAAACTGAACATTCATTTGGATCTAATATTGTGGTAACTCTAGAAATCATGTTCTCCTCCTTCCCCAGGGTTTGCTGGGTTTTGTTTTGTTTTAATTTGTCTTGGTTTGTTTCAACTGCTGTTGACAGTCTCTCTGCTGAAGATCAGCTCGAGATGTAAAAACGCAATGACTTAGCCTTGGAGGATCAGTGGTGCCTTATGTGATGTGGGATTAAAGTAAGGTCTGAAGTGGGACTGAGCCAGCAGGAAGAAACCGCCAGCTCTCTTCAAGCACCGACTTTTTATTGTTTGTGCTGTGGTAACAGATGATGAGAAAGACCACCAACACAACAGATCAGGAAAAAAACAAAGAACCTTAGAACTGATACCCTCCCCTTAGCACCAGGGTGATATGTGAGGTCCTACAGACCCCAGATCATGCGTGGTGAGAGAGGCAGGAAATGGCAGCAGAGGATGTTCTGTGGAGGTGAGAGAGTGCTTAATTACGTGTTTAAACAAAAGAGGTCGATCTTCCAAATAGAAGTGTCTTGAATATTAAGATGACTTTTGGATATCATGTCTACAAATGGACAAATAAAGCAACTTTCATCTCTATATATTCAACTTTGATTCTATGTATGACAAACAGCCCTGCTCCCTTCCCCTCCCCCTCTCTTCCTCCTCCTCCCCCTCATCCTCCTCCCCCTGCTTCCTCTGCTGCTGCTTCTTCCTCTCTTTCCCCCTCTCCCTCTCTCTCTTTCTCACCTGTCACTCTGTGTATACCTCACACATTCATGTATGTTTGTGCATAATCTAGTTCAATCTCTCTATATAATTGTATACATAATTATATGTGATATTAATAATTAGTTGAAAAATAATGATATTAATTATATACTAGGAATGCACGCATATACGTTAGTTATGTTTTAAAAACAGGACTGACATACCATTTCATTTCTGACACAAAATGAAGCCAATAGCTCTGAGAGGCCAATACGCTTAGGCTTTGTCCTATTTCTGTGAGCGTGTAAGTCTATTACTTTAAAATCCTTTTTCACCCTATCTGTGCTAAAAGTGGCACTAACTTCTGTCCCTTCTTTTGCTGGAATTCTCTCTTAGAGCCCATTTTCTACTTCTAGCCCACACCACTTGGCCCTGCGCACCATCAGTGCAATCTTTACGCAGCACAACACTCGCCTGGGGATCCGCCGCCCACCCTCCCTCGTCTGCGCTCACTCTCCCACGCGCTCAGGCCTGTCTTCCACCCTGTGGCTCTTCCCACCTGACGACCTGCTGCTGCTGCTGTCTCTGCAGCATCCTCCACTCAACCAAAAGAGGGGCGGGGCCCACTGGAATGTCCCCCCTCCTCTCCAGGCACAGACAGCAGCTGTGCAGGGCACATCGAGCAGGCGTGGTTGGCTCACTCTGTCACAGATTTGCCCATGATATCCTCTTCTACTCTGGAACCTGAGAGAATTTTATTTTGTCATTTTCTTATGTGTTATGCAACAGTTTTACTAGAGAGAAAGTTAATTGTGGGGTTTGTAAAAGTATTTTGCCAGAGTGGGAAATATAGCATTTCTACTAACATTTCCATTTTTAAACTGCTGTTGGCTTTCATATTATCCCAACAGCTTTCCTACAAGAAGCTGCAAGGGTTTTCATTTTGAAGTTAATTTCCTTTTAGCCTCAGATAATCTCAATTAGTTGCTGCCTTTGTTTCATGAGAAATTACTTTTGAATAGCAGATTTCTTTGTTTACATGGTTGCTCAGACCATATTGCAACAGAACAGCTAATTTGCTATCTAACTGCTTCTCTCTTAACATTAAGAGATGGCTAGAGTATTACAGAGAATTTTGCCTATGTTCAAGTTATTACAAAGTAAAATATGCCAAAGTTGTATCAGACAGTGGTTACTCTTATATAACTCTTATATTGCATCTTTACTTGAGCTTACTTAAATCCAGCTACCACTTCTTAAAACAGAAAAAAGAAGCCAAAAGGACTTTTTATAATACATTCATTGTGGCTACAACATTGAGTATTTTAAAAAACTATATTATTTCAATAACATTTGTGAATTCTAAGTGTCAACCTTCTGGATTTAGGGTGCTTTTCACCATCTGGTGAAATAAACTCTCCATCAGGAATCTTACTGCCTCCCTGAAGATGTTCATGAGCCAGAGGCAAAGATGAAAATATAAATAAACAACATTACAAAATCATACTTACTGGTATTAAAAAAATTCATTACATCCAGGCTTACATGAAATCCACCCAGCCAACCATAAGAATAGGAAACAAAAGTGATATGGGAGCAAGAAAAGGTAGACCATGCTGAAACATTTATTATTCACCAATGTCTGAGTAGGAGAAAAATATAAAAACAATAAAATATTTCTATAATATAGCTAAAATAAGTATATTTTTGAAATTACAAAATCTCAGCTCATTTATTTGCTCAGTAGCAGATTTCCATTTTTAGAATTATTTATTTATACTGTTGTGTGTGGTGCTGTAACTTTTTTAATCAATATTACCTTTAATTTACAAAATAGTTGTATGAATTTACGGCATACAACATGATGATGTGATACGTGTACGCAACATGGAATGATAACGTCAAGCTAATCAATATATCTGATACCTCACTTACTTATCCTTTTTTGTGGTGAGGCAACTGAAATTGACTTTTTTATTTTGAAATATGCAGTACATTATTATCGACTAGATTCACCTTGCTGTGCAACAGATCTCAAGGTTTTAAACCAATGAAATGTACTAACATTTTCCTTCTGGATATTGATTCATCTTCCTCATTTTTAAAAATAAATTAATTAATCTCTATCTAGCTTAATCCATAAGAAAATTTCAACCATTTACATTAAATATTTCATTAAATAACATGATATTGGGGGAGCATTTCCTTCTTCCTTTCCTTCCTTCCTTCCTTCCTTCTTTCCTTTCTTTCTTCTTTCTTTCTGGAGCTACTTAAAACAGTGGACAAGCAATTCTAATATTACATTCATGAATTTCTATTGTATGCCTATTACTCAAAATATAAAATTCTATTCCAAAGGGAAATAGCTTCTATAAAAACATCACGCTGAGTTACTGGCGCTGCATGGGTATGTGTGTTAAATTCCATACACAGTTATTGCCATATAAATGGAAACATTCTTTTGTTATTCACTCTATTTTAGAATACGTTATCAAATATTTAGTGCTATGGGTTCACTTTAGCTCAGACATTCCAGCCAACTAATTATATTTCTTTTCTGTAAATGAGACACTTTGAGGCATTTATGCACTCCGGTGCTTTTTTATATCCTAGATTTGACTTCAATTACTGTGGAATTTTCCGATAAAAATATCCATATCTAGAAAAATACAAGCAGTCTGAACAAACTTGTTGGAACTGAGTGACACAGCCTGGTGACTACAGAAATCTTTGGGAAACTAAAATAAATAAAAATACTGTTCATGACAAATATTTCAATAGATCTTTGAATGATGCCCCAGTGTAAGAAATACTTTAAAATGTCTCTAATAGTGAGTGTACTTCTAGGTAATATGAGTTGATTTTAATAGAATTTTTATATTATCTTTTTGATATATATGAGGATTGATGTTTTGAAAATCAATCTGTCTTATAGTCCTTTCTTGATTAGCATAGGCAAATTATACTACCATGAGAAAATGTCCTCTTTCAACCTCCCCGTGTCTCAACAAAGAAAAAGAAAAGTTGACTGTTTGGATATTTGCCCAGTAGAGTGTCTTATTCACCTTTTAGATCTTTGAGAATCATAACTTTAAATTGAAACTTCCAATTGAAAAGCACTTTAAACTTTACTTAGAAATATAAATTATTCATTTCTAAATTGAGTTGAGAAGTTATCTATATGCATATCATGCCTATTTTATAATGCTTTCTGACAAACAGACCCTAGGTAAATTTTAGCAGTGATTTTGTCACTGTACGATCTAGTAAAAATTGGAAGAAAATGAAGTTTCTCTTTTTTTCTATCTCCTTTTATTTTTCTTGCCCATTTCCTAAGACCCTAATTCCTGTATTCCCCATTCCGTGTTCTGCTTTATTAATAGCATTGCCCTCTTGATATTTAAGTTAGGCTTATAAATGCTCAAAAAAATGAAAAGTCAATTATATAGTTTTAAGCACCAACAAGTAATCTAGTTGAAGAACATTTTAAATTTCAGTGGTGGTCTTGTGCCTTTAAAATAAGACTATAAAGGTTGCACATGGTATTCATTGTAAGGCTAACCCAAGTCTTTGATTCTATTTATTCTTCATTATATTTCACATATATCTGAATTGAGAAAGAAAGAATACTTATTAATAAAATATAGAAAATAAAAATATACTTTAATCCCTCCACCTAGGGAAGGCTGTTAATAATTTGGTGTATAAACTACTTATTTTTTCTCCCACACATATAAACGCATACTCAGATATATATTACTTACGGTAAAATGGCTTCAAGGTTGTTACTTGCACATTTAAACACTGTACATTTAACAAGATAATATAAACCTCTTTTAGGCTAATAAATATTAATAAACCATATTTTTCATTGAATTAATATATTTTATTAATTGGATGACTTTAGCTTATCTAATCAAGCTCTTAGAACTAGACTTGTTTATATAAAAATGTTTTTATACATCACTGCTAAAAATATCTTTATAGCTTATTTTGCTCTGCTCTTTTCAAATATTTACTTAAGAAAAATTTCCAAAATTTAAAAATATGTTTGTAAATAAATATTAAATCTACTTTTTCATTGCTTTGTAAATAATTTTAGAGTTGATTTGAAGATAATTGCACATGCTTATTAAAGTCATAATTTTTCCTTTGGGATAATTTATTTTCACCTTTAAGTTTTGATCTTTTAATATGTGGTTACCTTACAAAGAGGTTATCAAAGTAATTGCTGAATTTTGATAAAAGTATAACTCTTGCTCCATTTTTCAAATTCCTACCCTCGAGTGAAATTTTCTTTTTTTCAATATACACTTTCCTACTCCAGGATATTTGCTGAACAGTTGGTTAAATAATAGTCCCCCTCTTTTTTCATCAATAAAAACAGAAATATTAACAGATCACACAGAAAAGAATCCCGATTGCATTTTGCCTTTTGCGGATCCAGTCTCACATTTGAGATCATTGTAAAGAAGTCACTTCTAAATCATACCATCTTTCTCTAAAAGTAAAACAACTTTTGTTTCACAATCTTTTGCTCAGGTCTAGACTAACATACATCTTGGACAAACCAACATTACTCAGACTGAAAAACAATTCACAATTAAAAGGCAATCGTTTCATTTCACATCCCTGAGCACGTCTCCTTGGCTGTGGGTGTGTGTGCGAGTCGGTGCGCCTGGAGAGCGAGAGAGAAGCAGAGACAGAGAGAAAGTCAGTAACACCATCACAAAGTGAAAACGTTTTCATATATAAAATGTGCGTGTGTGTATAAATTACTGAGTGTTCACAGTCAACTTTCAGAGCACTATAAATTTAAGAGAAAATTAAAAGTTCAAAACTGTTCTTTGGTTTGCAGATGTCACTGCTAGGACACTAACGGAAGCTAATAAAAGTTCAACGTTGCCTAACGAAAAGGAAACGGTGCGATGGATCCACGACACAGACGTCTGCGTCCCCAGCCCACGCCAGGTTTCTGCACTCCCCGTGCAGTCACGCGGGACGCCACCGTCACGAGGACGCTCCCATCTCGCCTCTTACTCGAGTAGAACCAAAGTCTGATTCCTCAACGAATCAGACACGTTCTAACCTGAAGAACAAACGCTGAGCAACAGGAGAGAGCCGGGCGCCGCCTGCCGCGGCCGGAGTCAGGTGACAGACGGGGGGAGGGCTGAGAGCAGAAGACACATTGCCCTGAAACAAAGCTGAAGGAACACCGTCCTATGAAAGTGCAGTAAACGTTGAGGAAAAACAAAACAAAACAAAATAAACAAAACCGGTCCAACCGGAAAGGAAGTTACATGTTATTTTGCAATACAGAATATGCACTGAACAAATGGAACTGAGGGGCTCAGTGTTGCGTAGAAATTGTACTAACAGCTCCCTCTTGGGTCAACGTGGTACAAACAAACCAAACTGTGGGATACGTGAAATAAACACGGGGCTATTTCCCCAGTGCTAAATGTACCTTTAAAACTGATGGAAATTAAACTGACAAGTCTAAGTAAACTTTCCATCACATGAGAAAGGTTGAACTTAGAGATCAAACCCACTATCAAGATTTAGTGAGGAAAGAGGTGTTTTGTTTTGAGGAAAGAGGTGTTTGTTAACAAGTGATGTTTTACTTGTTACCACGTCAAAGAGCATGATCAAAGGTTCCACTAGATTCACCACAAGAGGTCAGCGCTGTATTTCTCCTCCAAATCTTTGAAATTTGACCTCCAATGTTGGAGGTGGAGCCCGGTGGGAGTAGAAGGTGAAGGTGTTTAGGTCACGGGGGCAGATCCCACACGAAGGGCTTGGTGCCTAATCTTTAAATTATTAACTGTCTGGTCTTGTGCTAGTTGCTTGACCAGTCTGAGACGCAGGCTTTTCACCTATTACAGCATGTAACGACAATACCTGCGCCCTCAGTTCGCTTTGAGGATTAAGGACATGCTACCTGTAAAGTGCTAACATAGGACAGGCCCTGGTGCGGGGTAAGCTCTCAATATAATTTAGATATTTTATTACACTTTTTATCAAGATTCAAAATCTTACAGTATCCATCATCCCAGTGACTTGATATTGCGTTGTTATTTATTTATTTCTTGAAAGATTACAACATATTCATAAATCTCAACATTCCAGTCTCCGCCGCTGCTGCTCCTACACAGGGGTTTCTTAAACCCTCCCTACAGCTGCTTTCCCCTCTAATTCCTTTGTGCCATCGATAGGGACTGGTAGAAGAATGCTTCCCAACTTGGCCTGACCTTGTACTTTTGTTTGTCTGTCCTTTTGTCCTTAATCTTGTGCCTCATCCCAGCAGCCTGAATACAAATAATTCTGAACTCAGATTCCAGCGTAGGGACGGAGGGGTGGTGGAAACAAGAAGGCCCTGTGCTCACTGTTTTGTCAGAAGCTTAAGTGGGTGTGGCAAATGGCGCCCTTCTTGGCCCAACCCAGGGTCTCAGAATTGCCTGCAATGAGGAATCAAGTAGAACCCGCACTTAGCAATAAAGTATCATCATTTTTTAACTTGGCAAGTGTTTTGTGCTTGTGTTTTCCCAGGGTTTTTCATAGAAAGGGATGTCTATGGCATAAAGCAGGATTTGATAATCGTTGTTCCTCTTGCTATAGAAATCCTATTTTACCAAAGTTTCCCATTTATTTTTCTGTATTTAATATTCTGATTTACCTTCGGTTCCCCGAGAATCTTCAAAAATTGCTGGCATTTGATTAATTGTCTTAATTTCAATTTTCTTTGTAATCATGGGATTAATTAAATTAATCAGATTTAAAACATCGGAACACATTTAGAGGGTAGCTACTCACTTTGCCACTTTTAGATTTTTTCCCGTTATAAATATTTACTTCACTTGCTTCAGATGTAAATTTTTAAAATTCCATATATTTATCATAGTTACAGTTATAAAGTCCAACCTTAAAACGATACAGTAAATATAAAATAAGTATATTTGATGCAACATAAGTTAGTTTTCAAGAAAAAATGGTGAACCTGAAAAAATGTCTCCAATAAATTTAGCCAAAAATGGCTTAAGTTTCTAGTATTTAGCATTGAATTTTATTTAAATATTAAGTTACTACTGTCTGACAGATGGATGACTTTCAGGCAAAAATAGATTTTAAATAGAAGAATAAAACTAGCTAGCAAACATGACTTTTTCTCTGAAACAACTGTGAGACTTCCCAGAAATGGGAGACGAAGCAGGAGGGAGGTTCGGGCTGGGAGAATGCCTGCAGGAGTTTAATACTCTAACGAGATTGATTTTATTGTTTTAGATCGTCAGCCTCCAGTTCCCACACACTGGCTCCTTTCAGTAACTCATATTCTCCAACACTCGGTTCAGGTGTTATGCGTGGGCAGACACCACCCCCGACCCAGGACTGGGCACAGGATCAAAATCAGACCGTCTTGGATCCATCGCTCCACTGACTGGCTCAGACATGGTCACCATCGCACCAGGTGAACGGGAGACCACCAAGGACCTCTGTTAAACCAACTGGGAAACAGAAGCTCTCTCTCTACCAGGATGCCTTTGAAGACAATGAGGGAAGAATCTGCCTAGGGCTGAAGCCAAATTGGGAGAAATCAGATCTGAAACGGCAAAGGAAAGAGGTTAAGTCTTGGTAATCCTCTCTGATTCAGCCCCGCCACCGGGAGAGAAACGGGCTTCTGCCCTGCAGCAGTGCAGAGGGCGGACAGCTCTGTGCCATCTCTGTTCTGACATGATCAGAAAGTGAAGTAGCCAAGTGACAGCACATACAGAGAACCACGGACCCAAAACTGTCATGCCGACCGATGAAATAAGCATCTTAGCAAATTCCTGCTCAGACTGATGGCTCAAGAATCACATCCTAACCCAACCCAAAATGCCTGTGTAATAAATTCACAACTGGGAAAATTTACTGACAGCAGTGGATGTGGGCTAAAAATGAAAAAAAGTCATAGGAAAAAAGGTTTATCATTCCTGGACATGTGAGCTGGCAGACCGAGATTCCTATACAATATATATTGTGTCATCAGGTTGAATAAAATTCTGAAATACTTGGAAAGTGTAAGAAATATTTCTCTGGAGGCATTTAGCGTCTCACAGAAATAGTTTCAGTGAAGTTCTTTCTTGAGGCAAGGGAGATTAAATGTTCTTTTGAATTTCTTTTCAGATTAATGATTCAAGGTATTTGCTTTTATGTTCAGTATAAAAGTCAGTATTTATACTTCAAAACCAGTCGCCTTTATGATTTTTTAAGAATTGTGTGAGCATTATTATATATATAGGAAAAATGTGAATCTTCTTAAGGACTGCGTAATAAGAATTATATCGTACAGAAGAATTGAATTTTCTTTCCATCTTTGGTCACTATTGTTTTGGATAGAAGGGTATAGGTGTTCAAAGCCCATCCAAAGCAAACTTGTGCAGCAGGTTAAATTCGTGAACTCTGCCCATCAGGACATTTGGTGACTCTTCAGTAACCGTGAGGTGCCTATAATCACCATGGTGCCTTTAGCTGTCTTCATCCCCACGTGGGGGCAGTGTGACTTATCATACTTGAGAGTTTGAAAAGAGGATCACCGCCTATTCCCCCAGTTATTACCTGTAAGGCTGGAGCACATTTTAACTCTGAAATTCCATTTTTTATAAGTAAATTTGCACAGGGTTATTTTATTAAATAAAATAAAAATATGTAAATAGCCACAAATTGTAGACCTCTTTTTATTTCAGATCTCTCTCAATCAAAATTTACTGAACCTAAATCAATTCCTGGTATTCAGTGTTTGATTAAAATCAAATCTTAAACTAAATCTTTATTTAGTTGACCTACTCAATATTTGTGGCCTTCAAAATAGTTCAAAGCAATAACATAGCGTTAAATGCTGTTTAATCACATTTAACCTCACAGCGTTTCTGATAGGTCAGCATCATTATTTTTCTTTTACACTGAGAAAACTGAAGCACAGTAAGTCTAAGCAACTTGGCCCAAGGTGACACATTTCTAAGTGGCCAAAATGGGATCTAAACACAGGTCTAAGTAAGTTCAAAACATTAATTTTTAACTAAGTGCTGTGGTGTAGTCCTGGTTGTACTTTTAACTGGTGTGACATTGAGATGAGCCATTTATCTTTTTCCTGCTTCAAAATCTTGCCTGTAATATCAGGGATTGGGACAGGTAATGTCTAAAGTACCTTCTGGTTCAAATATTTTGTCCTATGACACAATAACTGGGTATGTGGGTTATTCTTTAAATCTCTCTCTCTCTGCTAAGCATATTTTGGATATGAAAGGCATAGAATCTACCAAGCTTCACTAACTCCAGTCTCTCTCTCTCTTTCAAAGGTCTCCATACTCTGTTATTCGGGGGGAAGGTGACTTCCCTTGCGTCTGTTGCCGAGTCTCCTCTGTGTAATAGGTTATCAGCCAATCACCTCTTTCTCTATGACACTCTCTATTCCACTTTCAGTATTTTATTTCTTTTACTGTTGGCAAACACATGAACCTGGGCGTGGACATCCCACCTTCCCTGCACAGTGCTACTTGTCACAGTGACCTCACTGAACGATGACGTGGGAGAGAAGACGCTTCACTCTAACTTGCCAGCTCTCCATTTCCCCACAGCGTGAGCGTCTGGTCTGTGCAAGCAAATTCACTGACGGCTGGAGAAACCACAAGCGTCTGTACCACAGGGAGTGTCGTGAACGGACTTGGGTCAGTTTGGTCGCAAACTGTTCACAGGTTCTTTTTAATTGAATTTCATAGATTCTAATAATAATTAAAGTTAGGTGGCTCCTATAGCTCTCCTCCGTCACAATCTTATAATCAAATGGTATGTGATAAAAGCAAGTCTGCATAGATTATGCCACCATAAATGACATTTATTATCAAATAAGCTCCAACAGTCATAAACACTTTTTTTCTATAAAGCCTCATGGAAATTTTATCTTCCTATTTTTGTCACTAGACAAATACCTTGCATAAAGTAAGTGCTTGAGAGAATGGGTACAATGCTTTGTTGACTGGATTCAGCTAAATTCTAATGATATCGGACTACACAATCCTCCAAGGGTTACCCTGTAGGCCACTAATTGAAATTCAAATGGTGTAGGTTGCAAGATTTTCTAAATTCTGATACTCCTCCCCATTCAAGCATGATTGTATTAATATATTTCTAAGCAATCAATAGATGAACATTATTTATTCCTAAATAAAAAAGCATTTCTAGCATGTTTTTGCTAATTAACAGCTCCTTTGTGCATATGGAGGTAACGTAGCCTTAGCAGCCACCACTGGAATGGAGACTCCTTTTTAGGGTCTTCTCAATGACAACAACCCACCCTGGAGCATGTACTCCTGATTGGGATACAACACGTGTTAGCTAATAACAAATACTTGGCAGAAGCTTTGAAGTTGTATGTCTTTTTCTGTATCTTGGGCCTGGTGTCATTCTCATAGGATTCCCTCACTAGCTTGTTCTCCATAATTACAGAGAAGTCATGGATAACTGTATCATCTCCCTTTACAGAGCATATTGGAAGATGGGAAGTAGGGACTGTTGTTCTTTCCCTTAATTTTCATTTGTTTTGCTTGTGACATAATAAAGGAGATAAATATATGTGCATAAGCTATGAAAGACCATTACATAAAGTATATAGTTATCACAATGGAGCTTTAATGGTTATAATATACCAAACCGCGGAAGATTAAGGCTGACAAGTCACAGATGTTGTAGACTCTAAGGGTTGTAAACTAAGAAACACATTAAAATAATCAGATGAATGTTGAAAACAATACTTATAAATACAAATAACTTAATATTCAATATAATTCTGTGTATGCTATACGTAATTTATAAAATGCACTTCTGAGAGATTACAGCTATAGTTTTATTATATTAACTATTATTCTAAGCTCACCAGCCAAAGCACACTAGAGACACAGGCATAGTCAAATAAATGATATTTGTTTAGCTTGCTGGAAGAAAAGAAAATGCATTTCAGAAGAGGTCTTGGGGCCGGGTGTGGTGGCTCACACCTGTAACCCTAGCACTCTGGGAGGCTGATGGGGGGAGGATCGCTTGAGCCCAGGAGTTTGAGGTTGCTGTGAGCTATGCTGATGCCATTACACCCTACTCAGGGCAACAGAGCAAGACTGTCTCAAAAAAAAAAGAGATCTTGGAAATATCTCACTAAAACGAGTGGAGAGAAGCTTTTTATAGGGTTTGGGCTTTTGATGAATGATTCTAAGGAAGGTAAAGTGAAGATCAGTTCTTGATGGGGTGCACTGGTCAAGGAGCCAGTGCATTTAGCAATTCAATGTCTCAGTAACACTTGCTCAGGAGGTGAGAGGAATGAGGCTGGGCCAAGATATCATTTGCAAAAAAAAAAAAAAAGCAGTGATACCTCAAAAGGAGGGATTGTTATTCATTGTATAGATTGTATAGCTATATTGTGGTCATTGGAGAAAGATTGTTTAAATGCCCTTGTTGATGTCTAATTGTGAACATTGGTGTATGTCCTGTTAAGATAGCACAGTCTATTTACCAACAGAGATAGCTTTTACTGTTGAATATTCATGCTCCTGTCCAAATGATTCAGGGTGGCTAACCATTTATTCATTCTAAAATTGTTTATTAGAAACACATTATATATTACAATCTGACTAAGATACAAATCCTGCCCTTCAAAGCGTGTTTAGTCTGCTGGGGAGGAGAAAGACTGGGATGGCAATGATTGTATTAATACTATATTGGCAATGAAAGCATTCAATGAGAATATTATTGCTACAAACTGACCCAGGCCAATTTTGTGGTTCAGTAAGCAGGAGGTGCCTGGTAAGATTGTTAGACTAATAATAATGGATAAATATTTTTAGGGGCCAAATATCCAGGTGGAATGTCATAATAAAAGTAAGCGCAAGGCCGGATTACTCCAAGCATACAAACATTATTAGGAATCAGAAAAAACAGTCATATACCTGTTCTATACCTGTGAGAATTTCCATTTGCTGACCAAGGCAATATAATTAGCATTTTTCATGAGCATGACTTAGAAGTAGATGAAAAAAACACAGACAGAAGACTTGCCAGCCTTGGAACGCAATGAAGTGGCAGACGCTTTGTGAAAAGGAAGGACACGGGACAAATAGGACTCTGGCCCCTGAGCAGTGTCCCAGCAGCACTGGCATGGCTGGATTGTACATATTTTCTCTGCACCTCTTGAGACACCTGTACATTTTCTAGCAGTTAAAACCGTGGCCACTCATTTCACCATAAAAAAATTCTAACACCATTTCTGCTAATGACTACTCAGGTGACAATTTTATTAACTGAGTTTAAAAATTAGATCACATTAATTACATTGATTCTGATCCCGTTGATTCCTGATTGGAGTACGTATAACACCATCAGGAGAATTGGTTCCTGATCTGGTTACCTTACATGCTAACTAACTGTGCCTAGGTTCTAGATTAAAGCAAACATATGCATATGTTTTATCCTGAAATATTTTAAAATAAATCACAACGAAGACCACACAATGGATATAGTTGTGATATTTTGCACTTTGCTCTTGCAAAACATACACTGAGTTCAAACTTAGATTGGAGGAAGACAGCAGTCATCCAAGGAGAGGGGGATAGGGTGTACTTCCACAACAGCCAGTGTGACGGCAACACAGACACGCAACAAGACAAACACTATGATTCAGCTGTCTCTTCACAGCATAGATAGTCTTATCTAAGACTGTCTAGTCTTAGATAGCCTTGTCTTAGGTGTCTTAGATACTTTTTAGGTTTTCTCAGATATATACGGACCCCAGTTTGAAATTAAAAAAAAAACCAGAAAGAAATATTTTCTTTTTTGTATATATAGCACAGGTAGGCTCCTTCTTCCAGACCTTAAAACCTCTTATTCTACTTTCCACTGAATTGTCCATTTTTCCTTCATTTGACTCCCTTCAACAAAGTTTAAGAGAAGACTAGTTATATTGCAGACAACATGTCAGCTTCAGTATAAAACCAATATGATGTGATCCTAACTCCAAAGAACTCACAGGTTCCTATGGGAAGAAAATCCAGTATGGTAGGTTCTAACACAAAGGCACAGACAAATATGGTGAGAATACAGCGTGTAATACCTCCAACTGGTGAATTGTTTCATTTGTTATTCAGAATTTTATTAAACAAATAAAATCTACCAGTGTCCTTTTCAAGATTTTTGTCTTGGAATGGGGTGACTGTCATATATTGTATTTAAACTGACACCTACCAAATGTGCAGTGTGTGCCACCACTCTCTCACCTCATCTTAATTTAGACATTGGTATTCAATCACGCTTCGCTCATGAGCTTGGACATAGCTTCAAAACCAACACGTACTCCAGGCAGTTGGTGTGGATCAACCATTGTTAGAAATTAAGATGAAGATCATTAGTGATTATTGGTAGCACTCATGATTAAATGAGTATGTAATATTAAATATTTTAAAAATATTTTAAGTGATCCTGGGTGATACTAGACTTTAGGTGACGCATTTATGTAATCTAAAATAGGGTTTCACTGTGCCAGTGTATTAAGGAAACTTACAGAACACATGCCCCATGATTCCTCTGTAAAAGCAGACCAAATGCGCTCCTAAATGAGAAGCAAGTTCTCAACAAGCTAAAACATATCCCACACAACCTTTTAAATAAAGCCTTTAAAGGATATTTTCCACAAGTTTCTTTTGCTTTTTGTGAGTCTCTACTAACCCTTTACGCTTTGCTAAGTTGTGCTTTGACATGTCACAGATTCATCTCATCCAGCTTCCAGTTTGGACTGCTTTTAAAAACAGCTGTGCTGCAACATCCTTTCCTTTGTCCAGAGAATACTAAGTGGCAACCTGCTGTCACGCTGCTGCAAGAGCAGATCAGATGCTGCGAGTCCTGTGTGGTGCCCCAGGTACAGGTAAGGAGGGCACTGACCGCGTCGTACTTGCCCTCATGCAAAGGACTCGTAGATTTCAACTGAAAAGCAGTTGTCCCTAAGAAGGACTCTCATGTCTGACTACGTATATTTGACACTTCAAAATTAGAAAGCAGAATTTTTCTATGAGTGTCTAGCTTTATGTAAATGTAGGATATATAAAAGATGAAAGTACTAATTCTAGCCATGAAGGTTGGATAATACTTTGGACTAATTTAACTGTGAATTAGAGCTAATATTTTACATGTGGATCTTGACACGTTTTAGGCCACTTTTTCATGGAATGGAATGACTTGGGGTTAATTCTCCTTAAGAAAAATATTTTAAAATATATATTTACTTGAATGTCACATACTGAAATGTTTATATGCATAAATACTTGATAAACTCGTATATAATATATACTAGTATACATGCATGCAGGCATTTTAAATTTTGCACAGATACTTTTACATTGTTTTCGGGGCTCATGAAAACATTTAAAGCAAAATGTGATTTTGCTTTTGCAGAAATCACCAATCAATTCAAAGGTGGCCTTTTCTTTTTGGCTGTTGGCTTTTTTTTGATAGAGGGTAGAGTTGTTTGTATTTTTTCTTTTTCCTTGAATGGCAGGAAAGGAAAAGCTAATGGTTATATAATATGTGCCAGGAACTATGATAAGGACATTTATATGCTTCCTTTCATTTTATTTTCCAGATAAACCTGTAAGTTTGTTATTAATTCCATTTTACAGATTTAAAAACAAATGAATAGGAAAGTTAGGTAACTGGAGCAAGATAAAGTAAAATAACCAAGCCAGAATTCTAGAGCCTCAGTCCATGACTCTGGCTGTCTGCTTCCTGGTGACCTCTCCCCGCATGGCAGCTGAAGAAATGATGCCCGGGGACATTTTCTGATCCACCTTAAACCTGGTGCTATTAATAGTTAATGGGAGAAAAAAACTGACATCCCCCCACTTCATCTAACTTCATGCTGTGTTCTGTCCCAGGCTGCATCCTTTTCTGTCCTGTTCACGTTGGTGCCCTTTCCCATCCCCCACCCCTGCCTCTTCCTGTGCCGCCCCTTCCAGGACCTCCTCTGGGTCACAGAGTTCACGACCATTGGAACCACTTGGATCTCAAACCTCCCCAGATCTTTTGCTCTTATGTCCGATCCACTCAGCCAGCAATTTATAAAATACCACCTGTCTTTAAGAGCTTGTTACTCAACTTAGGATTTTATTTTTCATGATGTATGGCTATGAAGTATAAATCATATTTTCCCTAGCTATGCAGAATTAGCCTTCTGACTTTTTATTTGGTATTTTTTATATGTGGATTTTTTGCACCCTCACTAAGACTGAATGATTTTGTGAGTTAAATCATAAATCCTTTCACCTCTTTTTGAATCCCACAGTGTTTTAGTCCAACATGAGCACCATAAAACGTGTCCACAAGTATTTGATTGATTGAACTGAATGCAGGACTCAGTAACCTTAGGGCCAGTCTGGTGCTCTAGACATTAGATTGCCCTACTTGTTATGCCACTAGGATTGACATTAAACTTTGCAAGCATGTTCATGAGCGGTTCAAAATAATTCCCAATATAACTCAAGTCTGATGACATTTGGTACTGCTGCACTTTCCAGAAATTGATGAAAAATGTCAATTCTTCCCTGTGGTAGTTTGGCCAATTTCAACTAAAGTGAAAAGTACATGTTGCTGGGTGAAAAACTAATTTCTTCCAGAAAAATAAATGTGCTAATGAGCAAGATGGTTTGCTTCCAAAACACATGTACCCAGAAAAGGCATAGTATACTACTGATATTAGACTGATTAAGCACATGAACTTTGAAATATTTTTATTAACCTGACTTCAGTTACTTTGACCTGTTTACAATTGCTATTACTTCTCTATGTGCAAGGTAAACATGGTTTTATTTAATTTAAGGTAAAAAATCCAAAAATTAATTAATCCTGCAAACGAACAGCCCTTGAATACCTATGATGTGACAATTAATTCCTGTGCAAGGCAAAGAGGGTGGACATTTTATAAAGGACTGATCCCTACACTTAAAGAGCTTATCATCTCATAGACAGAAATTAGTACGTATGGGCAGTTAATGGTGACTATTGGTAAACTAGGAGCATTTACAAACTCCACTGGTGGCACAAAGCTAGAAGTTATAATACTGATTGTGGAGTTCAGATTAAGATGGCTAAAGAATCTCGAGCCAAGGCTTCAAGGATAAACAGACACCGGAGGAAGGTCATTTCAGCTAGTTTTAAAACAATGGTCTAATGCCCGCAACATAATATGCTCTCGGGAAGTACAGGTTACACGAAGTGGAAGTAGGGGAAATAGATTTTGTAAGACATGGAGTGCTAGGGGACATAGTTCGGATACGTTTGGTAAACATTTAAGGGATTTTTTCCAGGAAAGTGAGCGACTCCTTTGCTATTTAAACAGACCCTCTGGTGGGGTGACTGAGCAAGGATACAGGTGGAGTGAAGGTCAGGGCAGTGAAATCAGGAAGCATGTGAGAAGACATTTCTTTTCCTGACGTATAACTGGTTACAGACAATGAATATCATTGGTCAAGATTGAATGACCTCAGATAATTCTAATGCTGCCCTCCCACTTTTAACACATTAACTGCCATGTGAGTTGTATTTAACACACACTGGTTTTGAGCCCAGGGCCTCGTGAAGCATACGTAACTCACACATTTCTTCACCTTGGGAGCTGCCTGCACTATTTTGCAAGTTGCATATAACTCGTGCACAGAAAACAATAAAAAACAACACAGTTTTCAATAAATTAGAAGGATTGTTTTGTTTTCCAAGTTTTTATTCTATTTTTATAATAAAACAGTGTGGCCCCATGGAAAAAATTTTTTTTTCTAGTGTGGCAGTCAAAGTTTTAAAAATCTATAACTTTACCGTTTATGCTACACACAAGAACTTAGCTAACTAAAATATGGCTAATGAAAAGAGATTAAGTTTATAGCAGAATGTGTTCTCTCGGGACATTCCAGTAAGAAATACTTTCTACAGAAGTTAAATTATCAGCAAAGGTGACTTTGTTTTTTTGGGGTTTTTTTTTTAGATTATGGGCACAGAGGTGATTACTCTAGTCCTGCTCAAAGCTCTAAGGCACTAATGAAGATGGTCTGCATTTATCGAAGCCTGGAAAGATACCTTCCTGCATTTCCCACTCAGTTCCATTTATTAGAGGAGATGAAGCCCATCAGGGATAACTTAATTCACTTCTCTATGCAGAGAGAATGACAGCAAGCTATTGATTTTAAATTTTTAGGCCAATCTGCCTTGCAGGCAACTCCCAGAATTTGTTCCGGATTCAGCAAGAGTTCCAAGATGTGAACTGCAGGACAGTCCTCCAGGCGGCCTTGGACCCACCCAGTCCCCCCACCTCCTTTCTCTTTTGTAGTTCCCAAGAATAGCTGTAGAATGTGCGGGGAATGCCACAGCTGGAGCTAGGAGGAGGCTGGCCAGAACAGCCCGGGCTCTGTGTCAGTCCCGTCCAGAAAGAGAATGAGCTACTACGCCTTGGCCCAGTGCTTCACATGAACTCGGGGTATAAAACCCAGAATGGGCTACTTTTTGGGGTCCTTCAGCTCGGGTGCAAGTGGGACATGCTCAGAGGAAGCTCCATCTGCCTCCCAGGAAGTTTCTAGAGCCTTGGGGCATCAGCTCACAATGAGCGAAGGCTTCTGCCGCTCCTTGCTGCAGCGGATCCACTGTGTGCTGCTCACCCGCTGTGTGAGTCTGGTGAGACAGACACGGGCACGCGCAACCAGTTACAGGAAGCGGGTTACCACTGACAGGTAAGGCAACCAGTACACAGCGGACCTGCTACACATTAATTAATTCCCAGTTCTCACCACCTACCTCGTATACTATAAAGGCGATGCTTTGGTTTTTATATCTTTAAAATTAAATCCATATGCATATTTACGTTATTGGTGATTTCAGGGAACTTCAAGAGTAATTTTGACTCTATCAGTTTTCTGAAATGTTCTTTTATGCCTCTTAAGTCTTTGTTCATGTCAAAATTCACATCCTGGTTGATTTAGGAGGGGCCGTTCTCATGCCTGGTAGTGCTGTCTTACTCATGTGATTCTGACCTCCCGTTACTCGTTTTCCACATAGGCCTGTTTACATCCCTCGGGCCTTTCTCCACATGAGATTGTTTTATAACAGTTCTATGAGAATGGTAAGATAACTCTCGAAAACAGGTCAGACATTCTGGGTTAGGTCTAAGTTCAATAATACATTTGTTTTGAGATTGGGGGTACAGATATTTATAATTTCCAAATTTTAGCTTTCTCATCTGTATTAGATTTTTCTTGCTGCTATAAAAATTATTAAAAGTTTAGGGGCTTAAAACAACACACATTTATTTTCTCACAGTTCTGGAAGTCAGAAGTCCTAAAACCAAGGTGTCAGCAAGGCTGTATTCCTTCTGGAGGTTCTAAGGGACAATCAGTTTCTTGGCCTTTTCCAGCTTCTAGAGGCCGCCCACATTCCTTAGTTTCTGCCCTTTCTCCCATCACTGCAGTCTCTGCTTCCAGCGCCACATCTCCTTCCGTGACTCTGACCCTCCTCCTCCCTCTCACAAGGACACTCGTGATTACATTTGGCTCATCCAGATAATCCAAGATTATCTCCCATCCCAAGATCGGTAGCTTAATCATATCTGCAAAGTCCTTTTTCTATGCAAGATAATAGTTGTAGGATTTAGGAACTGTTTATCTTTGGAGGGAGCATTTTCCTGTTATCACAACATCTTCTAGAATTGGGAAAAAGACACCTTCCTTACTTATTTCCATGGCTTGTCATTAGGCTCACATGAGATAACTTACGGGAAAGCTTTATGCAATCAGCAAAGGTATCATATACTACAGGAGAACACATTCTACTGATCCCACTTCATGAATTTCCCTTTATTACATAACATTTTTTTCTCTACATACTGGGATCATTATATGACCTGCTTTCAGCGCTGTGATTCATACGTTTTATAGTGTAGTTGGCTTTAGTGTAGAATTATGACTGTTTTTTATCCCCAGAAAACTGTCAAGAATATTTGATACAGGATACTTACAAGTCACAAAATATGAAATGCCACATTGCTGTATACTGTTTTAACACAGAGAGTGTTGATGCAGTGACTGAAATCGGGACAGGAGAAAAAGAAAAAAGTTGTTATTTTTTTGCCAGAGATGCTAACCGTCAACTAGCTCCACAATATTATTTTCTTTATTTTGTATAACCACATCAGGAAACCCATGCACTGACAATATGCAGACACCTTTTAGTATCTATTAGCACTGTCACTTACAAAGACAGAAATATAATTGATTTTTATGCAAACAAGTTTCAAATGACATAAAGTCTGATTCCAAGAGCAGAGATGCTTGTCTGTTTGATGCACAGGTACACATATCTAACTGCCTGGCAGAAATCAAGCCCGTCTGTTTAGACGGCACCGGGCATGTTTCCAGTTGTTTGTGTTTAAGTTCAAAGAAACACACACAACAGAGAGTGTGATAATTTCATTGATCGCCTTCACATCATAAAATCAGTTATGATGTTTGCCAAGTACCTGAATATGGATGAACATCTTTTGTCAGTAATTTTGTAAAGCAAAATTAATGTTCCATGTAAGTGACTAGTTTAGCTCATAACTCAAATAGTCACACAAAAATTTTTCATTGAGAAAGCCATTATACTATGGGGTAAACAAAGTGAGCCTATTACTTTAATAAAAGCAACTGGCAGTATTTGGTTTCAATTATAAAATACAAGTTTATAAATAAAAATTAGATTTTTTTAAAACTGTATCTAAGACCATGGACTTCAAAGTTTCCCAATTCTTAAGGAATTCTCTGATACTATCACTGGTGAAATTCATTAATATAATTTTTGGAATTATATAGTAAAATGTGTCAGCATATTTACTTGTGAAACTCAGGGAACCAAAATTTTCCAAAAGACTGATATGTTACAAGAAACTTGAACTAATTTTTTAAAATGTATTCAGTGCAGAATACACTAATAGACTTTTCTGTGTATATGCTCCAATAAAATTTATTTATAGACACCAACACTTTAATTTTCCGTGATATTTAAATGGTACAAACATTATTCTTCTTTTTAAAGTTGCAAAGACAGTACAGAGAGTTTCGCTCTGCCCCACATCCAGATTCCTCTACTGTCAACATCGTACAATATTATCCTACATTTGTCGCAGATAATAAACAAATATTGTGCAGTTATTAAATAAAAAACAACACTTTATTCATATTTCTATATTTTTCACGTACTGTCCTTTCTCCATTCCGAGATTCCATGCAGGGCACCGCACTAAATTTATTTGTCGTGTATCTTTAGGCTCCTCTAGACTATGGGAGTTTCTCAGACTGTTCTCAACAGTTTTTTAGGAATAATGACTGTACGTTTTATTGACTACATTCCATTTTTGTGTGCCTGATGTTTTTCTCAGGATTAGACCATGATTATGTCTTTTTGTTTTCCTGATAGGAGTAGGGAGGAGAAAAACATGAAGATAAATTGCTGTTTTCATCAAACCATAAAGGATATATATTATCAATATAATATCACTATTGATGTTAACCTTATCACTTGATTGAGATAGTGTTTTATCAGTTTTCTCTATTATAAAGTTACTCTTGCCCTTCCCTTCCCAAATATTCCCTTGAGTAAGAAATACTGTGTGTAGCCTAAATCTTTGGGTTTGTATCTATATAAATCATTTTTAATTCTTCTGCATGGAACATTTGTCATCATCTATTTATTTCTTTGCTCGTTTATTTTTTTCCACACTGATATTTACATCAGTGTGGACGCATGAATAGATTTTAACATTGGAAGTGACAATACAATACTTCATTATTTATTTAACTGCTGAAATTTTTCCAAGTGTGGTCATTGGGAACTCTTTCACACCGGCTTCTGTGTCTCTTTCATGTGCCCTGATCATCATGTGTGTGCACTTTATTACTTACTGGCAAGATGATCCGGGCTCCTCCTGTATATCATCCTCTGTCACAGCCCTAGAATGAATCATTTCCTCAAGATCCCTGTTTCCTTTTATTAGAGAATAATATTGGAAGTCAAAATGAGGGTGCTGAGTTACCGATGGATTTTAATGTCCCAGAGTAAAGTTTATAGGCATGGTTTCAGATTAGACATGGCAAATCACGTTTAAGAAAGTACTAGGTGACATCTGCAAAAATGGTGGAGTAAGAAACTCTAAAATTCTGCCCCTCCGAGAAACGCAATAAAAACAATGCAGAAACTATTGGAATCAACTTTTCGGGAATTTAAAAAAAATACTTCCAACAAAGAAAAGTCTAAGACCAGATGGCTTCACTGGTAAATTCTGCCAAACATTTAAAAAATTAACACTAATCTTATTCAAACTCTTCCAAAAATAGAAGAGGAGGGAATACTTTCTAACTCATTTAATGAGGCCAGCATTACTTTAATGCCAAACTCAGATTAAGACATCAGAAGAAAATTACAGACCACGTTTCTCATTATGAATAATGAAAAGAACACTCTGCACACTAGGAATAGAAGGAAATTCTTTAACATGATAAAGTCCACTTCTATAAAACCCAGAGCTACCATCAAGATTACTGGCAAGAGACTGAAAGCTTTCTCCTTGAGATCAAGAACAAAATAAGGATGTCTGCTTTGACCACTGCTATTTATCATTTTACTGGACATATTATTCAGAGAACTGAGTAGAAAAAAAGAATTAAAAGACATCCGAATTGGAAAAGAAGAAATAAAACTGTTTCCAGATGACATGAATCTATACATGCAGAAAATCAGGAAAAACTACTAGAATTAATAAACAAATTCAGCAAAGTTTCAGGGTACATGATCCATACAGAAAAATCAGTTGTTTTCCTAGCAACATATATCCATAAAAGGAAATTAAGAAAATGATTCAATTTATATTAGCATCCAAAAGAATAATATACGTAAGGGTAAATTTAACCAAGGAGGTGAAAACCTGTGTACAATGAAAACTATAAAACATTGCTTAAAGAAGACCTAAATTACTGGAAAGACATCTAGTGTTCATAAATAAGAAGACTTAATATTTACATGTCAATACTTCCCCACAAATCTACAAATTTCTAGAGAAAGAAATGTCTATCAAAATTTCAATGACCTTTTTTTAAAAAATGGAAAAGTCTACCCTTAAATTTATAAGGAATCTTGAAAAAAACAATAAAGATGGAGGACTCACACTTCCCTATTTCAAAACTTACTATAAAGATATAACCATCAAAAGATTTTGATGATGGCATAAGGACAAACATATGGATCATGAGAATACAACTGAGTGTCAAAACATAAACCCATGCATCTATGGCGAATTTATTATTATTTCCCCCAAGATGATTCCTTGGGGGAAAAACAGTGTCCTTAACAAATGTTCATGGCACAAGTGGATGCAGTTGGACAACATGCAAAAGAATTGTTTAACCCCCTATCTCACACATATAGAAAAATTAACTTACAATGGATCAATGACCTAAACATAAGAGCTAAAACCTTGAAACGCTTAGAAGAAAACACAGGTGTAAATACTGAAGACTTTGGATTTGACAATTTTGATGATGTGACATCAAAAATATTAACAAAAAAGAAAAGAAATAAATTGGTCATCATATTTTTTTTAAATGTACCTCAAAGAATATTACGAAGAAAGAAAATATAGCACAGAGAATAACAGATATTGGTAAATCACATGTCTGATAAGGGCCCATTATTCAGAATATATACATAACATTTACAACTGAACAAAAAAAAGACAAATATCCCAATTTAAAAATGGGCAAAGAACTAGAATACACATCTCTCCAGAGAAGATTTATGAACAGTCAACAAACACAGGAAAAGATACACCATTAGTCTTATTAGGGAAATATAAACCAACATCACAATGAAGTGTCACTTCACACCCATTAGAAAGGATATAATTCTTTCAGAAAAATAAAAATAACAAGTATTAGAGAAGATGTATAGAGATTGGAACCCTAATATATACTGGTGAGAGTATAAAAGGGTTTACTCACTGTGGAAAAAATTTGGCGGTTCCTCAAATAATTAAACACAGAATTAACATATGCCTCAGTAGTTCCAATTCCACGTACACAGCCCAAAATTGAAAAAAGATACTCAAATACTTGTGTATGTATATCTATAGAAGCACTCTTCACAATAGCCAAAAGACAGAAAAAAACCAAATGTTTATCAACAGATAAATGGAAAAAAATGTGATATATATATATATTTAATGGAATGTTATTCAGCCCTAAAAATGAAGCACTCATGGATGATACCATATGTATGAACCTCAAAAGCATCTTTCTGAGTAAAAAAAAAAAAATAAAGTCCAGAGAGAAAAGGTCATATATTGTATGCTATCTGAAATATCTAGAATAGGTACATCCATGGATACAGAAAATATATTGATGGACTGGGGCAGAGGTAAAAATGCGGAGTTACTGCTTAATGGGTACAGAATTTTCTTTGGGGGTGGCAAAAATGTTTTGGAATTATTTAGAGGTGGCCGATGCATAACATTGTGAATGCACTAAATGCCACTGAATTATTCATATTAAAATTATTCATTTTATATTAATTTCACCTCAAGAAAACTTCATATCAAGAAAACAACCAAATTTGATAATACGAAAAACTTTTGAATGATTTGATATATATATTACATATACACATACATATATATATAGATGGCAAACATGTCCATGATAAGATGCTCAACATTATTAGTTATCAGATAAATGCAAATTATGCCACAATGAGATATCACTGTGCACTTATTAGAATGGCTTTAAAATGACAATACTTAGTGCCTGTAAATGGAGCAACTGGAATTTTCATAGGTTGCTGGTAGGAATGAAAAATGGTACACCACTTTGGAAATTTTGGCAGTTTTATAGGAAGTTAAACACCAAATGACACCACAATCTCAGTCCCAGTATTTACCTAAGTGAAATAAAAACTTATATTCACACAAAACCTATATGTTTTTAAATATTTTCAGTGGAATTTTTCATAATTATTCCAAGGTAGAATAAACCCAAATGTTCAAATGGTGAATTGATAAACAAATTGCAACATATTGATTTAATGTAATATTATTCAGAAAAAATAAATGAACTCCTCATGTATCTATGAATATGTAAGAATCTCAAATTTATTATGCTAAGTGGAAGGAGCCAGTCTCAAAAGTCTTGTAGGATTTCATTTCTATATTATTGAAAAGGCAAAAATATGGGGATAGAAAACATAGCAGTGGCTGCCAAAGGCTGAGAGTGAATGTTGGAATTTTGAGGTATTAGAATCATTTTATATCCTCATTATGGTGGATGCTACTGTGTGCACATGGCTGCACTCACAGATCTACACGTTAAGGAGAGTAAATATTGTTGTGTATAAATTATACTGTAATAATACTGACTGAAAAAAAAACAAACCTTCCATTCATCATACATACTTATCAATTATTCAGAATCTCCTCATCAACACCCCAAATCTGGATTCTATTTTTTTACTCTTTCTAAAGTCCCCCATCTTCTTTGGCAGGTCGATTCACTGGAGGCATTTCTGAAGTATTACAGTCTGTTACAGAGGCTGACTCGAGTTTGCTGCAGCCATTACCTATGACTTCTCCCTCATCCTTGTAGCCACAGTCAGTAAGTGTTAACAACTACTTAGAGCCAAGGGATATGATACCAAGACAAAAACCATATAGTCACACACCTGCTCCAAGCAATGTGGACTCCCATGCAAGGCACGCACGTGACCAGGAAATTTCAATGCACAGTGAGTGATACAACTGATGTTAGAATTGCGACAAAGGACGGCAGGAATGTCAAAAACAAAGAGGGTGAGATGAAGCACTTAATCTACTTTTGGGGTGTCGAGAAAGGTGAGTCCTGAACTATGTGTTAAAAAATTTATACTTCAGGTCATTGGAATAGACCTACCATGCCTCTAATCCTCCTGCCTAAATTAAATATACTTAAATGTAGCTCCTGCCAAGTAAAAAGCCAAGTTTCTGCATGCTTCCCAATCTGGAGACAGACAGCTGCCTTTACAGACTGTGATTTGTCTTCTTCATGTTCTTGCCGTTAGCTTTTGATAACCTGCCAACGCATTTTGTTACTATGAACACTTTACAGCACATCTTCCTAAATAAACACATGTTGCTCATGCGCATACAAAACTTATCTTCACTAATTTGAACTCCCTTTTATTTTTCTCTTGATCACTTAGAGGCTCCTGGTCAGGCCACACGCGAGTGCAGAACTGGTCGGCTGGGTTTGGGAAATGAGTGCTGGCAAGTGACGCTTTGAACATTTTCCCTCCACTTCATTGTCTCAAATTCATTCATACTGTGTTTCTTAAAATTTTCTTTAGACCTAGCTCTCTGGGAGGCCAAGGCGGGATCGCTCAAGGTCAGGAGTTCGAAACCAGCCTGAGCAAGAGCGAGACCCCGTCTCTACTATAAATAGAAAGAAATTAATTGGCCAACTAAAAGTATATATAATAAAAAATTAGCCGGGCATGGTGGTGCATGCCTGTAGTCCCAGCTACTTGGGAGGCTGAGGCAGAAGGATCGCTTGAGCCCAGAAGTTTGAGGTTGCTGTGAGCTAAGCTGATGCCACGGCACTCACTCTAGCCTGGGCAACAGAGTGAGACTCTGTCTCAAAAAAAAAAAAAAAAAAAAATTCTTCGGTCTGATCGGATGTGGTCTGCTGTAGCTGAAGGTCCGGAACAGGCCTGCTTGGAGTGACTGCAGTTATCAATCAGGCCTCTGAGTCTCAGGGTGTGGCAAATACTGCCCATTCACTCTGCTACTTCAGCACTAGGCACAGAGTGGAACTACACTTTCCAGCCTCCTCTGCACTCAGCTGGGCACGTGACTGAGTTCTGGCCACTAGCATGTGGGTTGGAGTTTTGTTTGCCACTTCCAAGCCTGGCCTCTAAGACCTCCTCTGACTCCTTATTACCCCTTCTCTGCACCCCTGGCACAGAGCTGAAGCCCAGGAAACCATGTAAGCTGTGGATTGCAGACTGCAGAGCCCCAACTAGAAGAACCCGGGTTTTTGAATCGTCAGTTGGAAGAGAGCTGCTTGAATTTTACATGAAACAAATCTTTACTGTTTGAAGCCTCTGGGTTTTTGGCATTGTTTGTTACTGTGGTTGGCCTACCTGTCTAATATGCAAGGAAAGGCGACCATCATTAAGCAAAGCATTTTTTTTTCCCTAAAGGGAAACAAATGTCTAGACTCAATTTGACAGTGCATTCTACAACTGACACAATCATAGGCTTCTGGCCGGGCACAGTGGCTCACGCCTATAATCCTAGCACTCTGGGAGGCTGAGGCGGGAGGATGGCTTGATGTCAGGTGTTCTAGACCAACCTGAGCAAGAGCAAGACCCCTATCTCTATTAAAAATGGAAAAAAATTAGCTGGGCATGGTGGCATGCACCTGTAGTCCCTGCTACTTGGGAGGCTGAGGCAGGAGGATTGCTTGAGCCCAGGAGTTTGAGGTTGGCACTCTAGCTCAGGTGACAGAGTGAGACTGTCTCAAAAAGAAAAAAAAATCATAGGCTTGTAGCAAACACCAGGTGAGCATAGGAATTTTGTGGAGCAAGATTGTTAGCATGTGAGTTAATTTTTAGGAGAATCATTTCACATAAACCCACAGAAATTATTTGGATGAACTCAGGAGGTGACTAGCCCCACACTACTCATAGATGAGTTCAAATAGCTTTCCAGGTGTGCTTTTAGGAGTATTTCCCCAACGTCCTCCACAGATTTTCTAGACTATTTAAAAATCCTCATTATTAGAATCCTTAACCAGTGGATTAGAAAACTACCCCAAGAGATTCCTGTAAAAAATGCATGTATGTTACCTGGGGGAGGTACCAGATGACCAATTCATACCCATTAGTAGCATCTAGCTCCTCAGACTCTGAGCAGAGCATACGACACTAAAGAGAGACCCACTGGCCAGGTGGAATTTTGATGGGAACAGAGAGGGGGAGGAGAGAGGGTGACGTTAGAATGAGGGTGACCTAGCGTGGATAGGGAGGACCTATTTGGGAGAATAATATGCAGCTGGATTCTATCCCTCTGAATATCTCGGAAGGAATTCAAAGATCTTTCAAATTCTGTTTTGATTAAAGCCTAGAACCGATGTTGACATTAGTTGGCTAACTTCAGCTCAATCCAAAAATGGTGGATTACAAAAAGAAACGATCATACTAAAAGTTTTTCCAAAATGCTGTCTGTGTCGTGGACAGATTTTCCTCCTTACCATTCTCCTCTTCATCTGGTCCCTCCAGCTTTGGCAGTCTGAAATCAAGCTTCGGCTCTTGGAAAACCCTGCCTCAGTTAAGGAAAGAAATAAAGAAAGCGCAAAGAAAGAGAAAAAGCAGAGGTCTGTTTCCTTACCATGGGACTGCTGATTTCAGGCACATATACTGGTTGTTAGCCAGTCATTTGTATGTTTCGTGATTTTGAGTTTGGTGGTAACATGTGCACATATATATCTGGCTTACCTAGTTAGTAAAGCGTCTCCATTTTTACATTATTCCTCAACCATCTTTTATTAGTGAACTACAGACTGTGAGCTCTTTGAAGGCAGAGACATCCTCAATTACTCCCCTGTCCTGCCACACAGACCTTACACATGACAGGCAGTGAGTAAATGTTTATGTAGCGAGCCCATCAGTTATGAATCTTCACCTTTTATTAATATTTTTCTTCTTCACCAGGAGAGGCCAAACAACCACCTTCGCTAGATGCTATTTCCCCACAAACAGATTTCTCCGAAAGACAGATTCGGTGAAGCTGAGAGTCAAGTTTGACTGTAAGACATTCCTCCTGACTTGATTTTCACCAGGCATGCCAACTGATTGCCATCAGCTGCAGTCTGATTTTTTTGAGGGTGTCGGCACAGGTAAATGTTTATTTTTCCGGCTAACGTATGTGTTCATTTTGTGTTTGCTGTGGAAAAGATTCCACCTAATCTTTGAGGTACAACAAATCATTCAAGTTGTATGGAACTCACTGGCATGTTCTCTGGATCATCCAAACCCTGCACCCGCAGTATTGCCATGACCTTGTCCTGACTTCTTTTCTGCCAGCCTTTCCTTGTTCTGTGCTTCTCAAAGCAGTCTAAGGGAGTGTAGCAGACAGGATGTTGTCTGCTGTAAGTAAAAAGAAACCCAATGAAAAGTGGTGTGAACAACCTGGACATTTGTATCATGTCAAATGATAAGTTTGGAGATACGGCAGTTGCAGGGTTGGTTCATTTGGAGGCTCAACCAAGTGAAGTACCCAGGTTGTTTCCATCTTTCTATTCTGCCGTCCTCAGCGTACTTGCCTTTGCCCTTGGACTGACATCTTTTCATGATTGCAGGAAAGCTATAATCGCTCCAAGGCTTCCCCTCCTCAGCAGCCATGCTGAGAGCAGCAAAATGGGGCTTCTTTGTTTTTTGACTTTAAGAGTAGGAAAACCTTTCCCAGAAATCCATCTACAGATCTTCCCCTTAATCTTATTGGCTCAAACTGGGCCACACGCCCACCCGTAAGCCAGTCACTGGAAGAGAACTGGAATTGCCATAATTAGCTTAGATTCAATAAGATTTATCCCTGGGAATGGGAAAGAAGCCTGCCTCCTTTGAAACATAAAATGAGAGTTGTGTTATTAAGGTAAAAGGAGGAAATAGGGCTGTCACAATAAGTAAAGGGCGTATGATTGCAGGCTCCCCAGGGAAACTTTGACATCAAGAATAGAAGTGGTGATCATTCAGAGGCCAGGGCAGCTCCCAGGGGGACCCCCATGCCTTCTCACACCATTGCAACTTCTCTCCCTCGGACCCCCAAAACCTATTGTTTAGACGAGGATGTGCCTCACCAGTGGACATTATCACCCCTTCCTGAGCCTTGGGACTCCCTAGTGGGCAGTTACAGGACTTTTAATGTTTTTTTTTTGGCCCAAAACTGTACTAAAACTTAAAACTTAAAAAAAGAAACAGAAGCTCTAAAGTAGGAAATAAAAGTCTTGCTCTTCCTTTATGCAAAAACTCCACTCTTCGGAGATGTCACTGATAAAATCTTACTGTTTATCTTTCTAGCCTTCATAACGGCAGGCTTAAGAAAATACATAATCAGGACATGAATTAAGGGAAGAGGTGACATCTTTGTAATTAAAGCTATAGGCTGGGCCTTTCTGAGTAATGGTTCCTGGGTTCTCTAATCTTGCACTGTGCAAGCCATCTGGGGCCAGCCTAGACCTTGGCGATGATGCCCAGAACCAGACCAGAGGGTGTCTCTCTTGGCCATGGTATAGTGGCTATTCAACTTCACTGTACCAGACAATGATGAATTTTTCCAGGACATTGCACCCGCTTTTTAAAATAAAACATATTAGTGTTGTTATAAATCAATGAACATGGTTCATAATAGCAATAATGCCCTTGAAATCCGTTAATCCTGCCATCGAAGAATGGTATGCCAGAGCATTTGCTGCCCTTGGCTTCACCTTGGGCTATTAACTAACAAATCAGTTATTAGCTGGTGGTAATGACCAATTTTCAAGAGATGATTGCTTAAATATCGCCCACCTTGAACAGAGAATTATTACTCAACCGAGAACTGAACCCTTATTTTCGACTCAGTAGAGCTAATGATCTTATCTCACTCTGCTGTGTCTGCCTCCCCCAGCACCCCCACCCGGCCCCCTCATCTGCTTTCCTCCTGGCTGCGAGGTGTGTGGAGATCACCTGGTTACATAACTGCTTCCCTCTTGGCCTCAGTGACTTGAGTCCAGGAAAAGTTCCATATTTAATATTTATTCACCAAGCAGCGGTGGATGAAGACAGATGGTAATGAAATCAGTCTTGCTGAGAGTGACCACAATGATAATAGATTCTTTATGATGTCCAGGAATTCTGGACTCTTAGTCTCTGCTTAAATGCGTGTTGGCGCCAACTCTGTCGTCTTAAGCTTTAGTATTCTTGTCATCCTCCTGACCTCTCCTTAGACCTGAGCAGGCAGGCTGTGCTAAAGGCATCAATCTGTCTTTCTCCTCATATAAAAATGCTTTAAACACCTATAGCCACAAATGACTCACCAGCAGAGATTTTTCAGTACAGGGAAGATGAGCAGATAAAATAAAGGCACCCCTTCAGGGCTAGCACAAGGGCTGGCACTGGTGTGTGGGCTGGTTTTGCTCGGGCTGCCCAGTGGCTGTAGCTGGTTCTGGGCAGACAGGGCTACCCAGCCGGGCTTGGTGGGGATTTGAGAACGCCACTTGTCCAGCATCGCTTTATTGGCCTGGAATGAAACTGGGAGAGAGGTTGGGACAGGGGGAAAAAGAAGGGAAAGGGGAGATGTGAAATGAAGTGGAGTTGGCAAAGAATCACGCTCCTGTCAAATGAGTAAACTCAGAGAGCTGATTGCACTGGAGATAGCAATACCCTGGGTCGGGCAGAGCTTTTTGAAGCAATCTGGCAGCCCTTTTTAGTAATAAGAGGTAAATCATTCTGATGTTCCTTGCTATTCAAAGCATTAATCATGTTGACTTCCTTTGTTGTTCTGGGGTCCGGATCAAGTGTAATTCTATAGGAATTCCATTGTAATCTAGTATTAATTAATCTCTGTGTTATATAGAGTGGTGCCAAAAACCTTTCTCTGCATTTGTTTGCTTGTACATCCATTATTAGCTTTGTTAGAACCTAATTCTAGCTGGGGCCTCTTACTTCCCCCCCCCATTCTCTTATTCATCTCGGTCTTGGAAATTGTCATTTTCCTTAGGTGGGAATATGAGAGGTGAGAGGCAAGCATGAAGAGAGGGCCAGAAAGACTGGGGTTCACACTCCAGCCCTGCTACTGCCTAGCTGTGTCACTTTGGGGAAAGTTACCTAACCTCGCTTTCTTTGTCTGTAAAGTAGAGTAGACATTATAACGGTCCCTATTGCCTGGGATGTTTGTGAAGATTAAACAGCTGCCAGTTAGTTTCCTTGCCAGTGAAGACAAAGGCTGCCCAGCGAGGGGATGAATTTGACGGGATGGTCCCTAGGCAGTGATACTACGAAAGTCTTTCTTTCAGGACGTAGGGTGTCGGGGTAGATCATCACTAGTGTCACTTCCAACTCAAAAATTTTGAGTGTTTGCAGTAGAAACCATGTGTTACTGGCTCCAGGAAACACCTGCCTACCTCTCAGCTCTTCCCAGAATATGCCTAAGCAATAACAGAGGGTCAGAGGCTGAGATTCTTGGCTTTTCAGTGGTAAATAATGAATGTTGCACCAGCTGCTGGCAGACTCTGAAAACTTCTGTTTTGAGATGCAGAAGGAAAGAAAAAAAAATAAACCACAATAAAAATATCCAATATGCATTTATCTGGTACATCATCTTTAAATAGCTCCCTTCAGATTTCAAAAAGGGTAACTCTATCCTCTTTCCTGGCTGGCTTTTTGCATCCTGCCACAAAATAGGACTACTAGCCCTCGATTTTGACCTGATATAAAAAGCAGTATATTTTTATGACCTGGTAACAGTCACATTTCTACACCATAAAATATTAAAGCAGCCATGACAGTGACTTTAAGATCTCTAAGGCAGGTGCTATCAAAATGTGCCCCTTTATTATTTATTTATTTGACTTTTTTCTGTATAGCGAGGTTTAAATGCTTTTCAGGCCAAATAATTAAATTCCTTTATGGAAAGCGGGAATTGTGGGCAAAATGTACTCACTCTTGCTATTAGACCCTTGAGTCCCTGGGGGAACTCCATGGAGGGAAATAAAAAAAAACTGGCTTATGTTTATATGTAAGATATGCAGTATGACATATTGGGCCCACAGGATGCTACATAAGAAACCACATGGGGAGGGGGCTGCTAGAAGCCCTTTGCTTCTGGACAGCAATCTCCTAGAGCAAGGGTCTGAAAACTATGTCCTGTGAGCCAAATCTGGTCCGTTGCCTGTTTGTGTACATTCTATGGGTTGAGTGTGGTTTTTGCATTTTAAATTGTTAAAAAAAATCAAAAGAAGAATAATATTTTGTGGCCTGTAAAAACTACATGAAATTAAAATTTCATTGTGCATAAAAAACTTGGGACACAGCCACACCCATTCATTTACATATTGCCTATAACTGGTTTGACCACATGGCTTCAAAGCCAGAAATATTTACTGTCTGGCTGTTTACGGGAAAAGCCTGGCAACCCCTGTTCTAGAGGAATTTGGACTTGGGCTCTAGAAAGGACAGCACTGGGGCTAGAAGAGTTCAAGGTCTTTCATGCTGTTGATGCATTTGGATATTGACTCTTGCTGTTGACGAACTTGATTATTTTCTGAAATGGAGAGATAGGCAGGTTAAGGGAAAAGGACAGGCATACCTTAAAGTAGGTTTTGGATCTCATAACCCTCTCCCCAAATGCAGCTCCCAGGTTTGTATACCGGGTGATGTCCTTTCCCTCTCTCTCCTGTACCTTCTTCTGTCTTCTACCCCTCTCATCTCCACTGCTCCTCTTGTCTTTGGGAAAAATGTCCTAACTGGTCTATTTTCATACAAGTTCAATAAACAGTGCATACTCCACATAACAGCTGCAGGGATGTTTTTAGAAACAAACCAGACCATACCACTTCCCTCAAATGGATGCACTTCCGACTTTACTCAAGTCTCTGCTCACACCCTCTAGACAAGGCTTTCCTTGCGGGGTCTTTCTAGAGTAGCTCCCATCTCCTCACCCCATCACGATTTATTTTGTTACTCCTTTTTGTTGATGTGTCAGCATTTGTCACAGTCTCACACCATCTGAGTTGGTTTACCGGATGACACTTGGTTTCCCCCACCAGAATGGAAGCTCTATGAGAGTGGGTACCTTGACTGTCTTGTTCTTTAGGGTATTTCCGACAGCTTACATGAGCACTCAAGAAAAGTTTACTGAGTGAATAAATGGATCAGTTCTCCTGGCAGAGGTCCATGCAGTGTTGGTGTCACATTCTACCCGTCTGCCTCTGCACAGGTGTGGTGGCTTTCTCAGTTTCCGTGTTCTTGCTTTCAAGGAGACCTGTGGCTAGTAGGAGACACAGTCATTGTACTTCTTGGCACTTAACTTTCCTGCCATCTGCACCCTTCCTGCTGGATCCTGTTTTCCTTTAAGATTAACCTGGTTATTTTGTACTAACCACTGAAGGTTGATACAAGCTTCCTGCGTGTGGCCAACGCTGTCAGGCTCCACTCAGATCTCTCTGGATCCCTCTCACCCTCCTTCCCCTGATTGCTTCTGTTTCTATGACCTTCCCCTATCATTCTCTTTGAAGGACAACCTTCGGCTTCTGAGTGGCTTTGCTCAAAATCTCAGATAGGTAGAAATGCCTGGGGTTTACCCACCAGCAGCTGCTCTTAGTTAACGACTGCCTGACTTGTGGAGAGGCATGAAAGCCCCGTTGCCTTGCCTCAAATTGAGATAAACTCTGAGGTCCACACACTCCAGGGTTCTCTGTGGAATCAGGCTGAACCTACTCTCTAGGAGAATTGGCCAGAAATTAAGCCTTTGCTTAGCCTCTCCCTTTTCCTGCTTCTTCCTTGCCAATTTCTCCTGGAGGCATTTCCTTAACGAATCTCTTGCCCACGAATCTTCCTTTCTGAGTCTGCTTCTGGGGAATCCCACCTAACACACTATGTTCCCACATTGTAGAGAGGTACACACACATTTAATCCAAAGGAAGTATACAATGGGAACATCGGCCACTGTGATGGGTTGGTGTCTAATATATTTTTTGGTGGGTGGGATGCATGGAGCCTAAGACAGGAGGACTTTGAAGGGCCCTGAAAATTGAATGGTGTAGGCGAATTACTATTTTGAAAATATGTTAGGCTTGTCCTAACATAAAGGAAACCTGTAAAAAGACAAAATCTAGGAATGTCCTTCTTTGGGCAATAGACGTGAAAAAAAGGTAAGCATATAGTTGGTTTTATGGACTGTCAGAGCAGAGGTGATGGAGGACAAAAGGCTGATTCTATATTTAGGATCTTCTACGTCAAGGTCCATTCTGGCAGATGTGCTCAGTTCCCCTGTAGCCACCACCAACATGCCAGCAGTCTTTTTTATCCCGCACGAGCTGGCGGCTTATTTAAGATCATCACACCCAAAATGACATGGTTTTTGTCCTCCACCAGATGGTTCAATTAGTCAAGATTCCGAAAAAGCCAACTGGAACGTTATTTTAGCCCATCTATTCAAGCGAGCCAACCCTTCAGAGCTGGGTGGGGATTCTGACAGCAACAGATTTACCCAGCCCTGAGGTGTCAGGGTTATTACTCTGATGGGCTCCTGGAGGGATGGAGGAAGCTGCCAATGAGCTTTATACACTGGACAATGCCAACACCAGAAGAAAATGGGGAGAAGAGCTTTCTCTCTGTCGGACTGTTTGGAATGAACCACCTGTTCAAGAGTCGTCATGGAAGAACACGTTTCCTGTTCTCCTGCCATGACGCACTCCAAGTCGTGCAATCATGTTGATTTTGATTCTCTAGTATCTTGGTGCTACCTGGATGCCTTTACTTGAATGATACATGGAATTAGTTCCACAGTTCTTCCCTTGCAATTAGCATATTAATGTGGCAGATTGATAATGCTAGAAGGATGGATGCTTGAACACACTAGCTGCTTTCTTCCAAGGACTCCAACTAGCAGCCTCTTTTTTAGAGTGAACCTCAGCACGTAGGCACAAAGTCAGAGGCTTTAAAATGAGCATGGCATCATCCAGGTCAACCTCCTCATTTCACCTGGGGGACAACTAGGGCTTAAATTGATGACATGAACGGATTCAAGAGAAGTTTGTTGGGCCCATAAACTAGAGACTGATGGAAAAAAATTATTTTTTATTACAATCTCATATTTTAGGGAGGCAAGTTGGTGGTGATGAGACAAGTGAGAATAATCTGTGTTTTCTAGTCAGCAAACCTGGGTCCAAATTTTAACTTTCCTACTAAGTATAATTTGGGTCAAATGCTCAAACTCCCTGAGCGTAAGTTTCTTCACTTTAAAAAACTGGGATAGAAATAGCTTCTTGGCAGGGAAATTCAATTGTTCAAAATGTCTAGAAAGTGTTTAATACAGAGTTGGCCCATGGCAAAGGCTATGCAAATATTCTCATTCCCTTTCTTTTCCCCAAAGACACATAGCTAATTAGCAGCAAATATGGTTAATAGCAAATCCGGTCTCCAGTTCTTCTGACTTCTGGTTTGGTATTTCTTGTACCTCACCTTCATTCATTCCTTGATTCCTGCTTATTCTGAATCCTTCGTTCTTATAATTGGGTTGGTGAATAGCGTTGCCTGATTGTAAACTTTTGAAACTTAGGAACTGTAAGATGAGGATTAAAAATTACTGTAAAACAAGACTCATTAGAATATAGTCATATTTTCAAAGAGAAAATGAGGAAGTGGTGTGGTTTATTTCAAATAGAATAACAAAAATGGTTGATCATGGTAGAATTGATATTGACTATTTTAATGAATTCAACAAGTATTTATTGAGCACCTGCATCTGCTTTAATTGGGCACCAAAGGTGACTCAGAGGTAATTAAAGCAGGCATGGTCCCTGTGCTCACCCAGTTACTCAGGGGTGGGGTCAAGGAGAATTTATTCTTTAAGTAAACCCTGACTCACCTTGAATCCCTTTGGGCCTGTGAAAGATACAGCTAAGTCTCCATCAAATAAAAGGAAGCCCTAGTGGATACAGCATGTCATCAGAATATGGGACTCATAAGAGGAAGGAAAAGCTGAAAATGTAGCTTTTAAAAATATTTAGGAAAAAACTTTGATGATAGATGAACATAGCCAGTTATTAGAGGAAAGAAGGACAGTTTGAGGATATTCCTAATCTTTGAGGTTGGTGTCAAAGAAGGCAAACCTGTTTCCATACTTCCTTCTTTTAGCAGGAGGGAGTAATAATAGCTTCCATTAGCAAACACTTGTTAAGCTCAGGTGTCATGCTGAATGCTTTAAATGCATTATCTCAATCTTCACAAAATGGTATGGTAGGTTTTAATATCATCCTTATTTTTCCAGCTAAGGGAATTGGATGCTAGGAGAGGTTGATAAAGTGACCCTCAGGGTTCAGATTCAGGCAGTCTGACTCCGGACTCCATGACAATCACTTTGCAGCCCAGCTTTGGAGTGAGACACACCTAGTAGGCTTAGCTCTGTGGGTCACAGCCATGCACACTTGGGAAATTGCTGAATATTTCTGTGATTCAGTTTCCTCGCCTGTAAAATGGGATCTATCTCAGGGATTGGGCTGAAGATCAAATGCGATAATATTAATCCAAGTGTGTAGTTAATCTGCCAGGCAATTAAGGTGGTCAACCGTCCCGGGTTTCTGGGGACTTTCCCATTTTTACTACTTTAAGTCTTGCAGCCTTGGAAACCCTTCAGTTCCAGGCAAATGAGTACAGCTGGTCAATTACATGCACGTCCCATTCCAACCTGCAGAATATTTGGGCAAAGTGGTAATAGATTTTGAGAACAGGAAGCAGCTCAAGGAGGCAAATTAATTTCAGCTGGTGTAAGAAGTGGCTGTCAACTCTCGTGGGCTGAAAGGCATCAGGGAAGTTCTCCCTGATAAAGCCTGTGAGAAAACTGGGGGAGTTAAGAGCAGAGTTTGGGAAACAGGATGCTTCCCAAGCCTCAGGGCTAATACTTCCCGTCTGGAAGCCTCCCATGCACAGCCTCTCAGAGCTCAGAGCCTGGGGTTGAGTTACCGATTTAAAGGGGGCTTGGAGGGAAGTCCAGGTGGCAAATGGAGCCACCGTTGACATCTTGAGATACAGCTTTCCCTGATTCCCCTTCTATAGAACAGATTTTGGTGACTTTGAATCTGACTTCACCATTGATTAACTACATGATATTAAGCAAGCTTTTTCAGCTCTTTCATCCTTAGTTATTGCATCCATAAAAATGGAATGATGATAATCCTAACGTCCTGTGATGTGGCTAGGATTGAATAAGAAATTGTGCTTGGCATAAAGGAAACACTCAATGACTGCTAGTTACTGCTATTGCTACTGCTATTACTACTCCTACTATGATTATCAATTATTCTATTGGTGTAGGGTTGTCAGATTTCACAAAAAAATACAGTTAAATTTGAATTTTAGATAAATAGTAAATATTGCTCAGGATATACTTTTACTAAAAACGTATTCATTATCTGTAATTCCAGTTCAACTGTATGTTCTGCATTTTTCCTGGAAACCCTGTGTTAGGGTTGCCAACTATTCTGGTTGTTCCAGATCTGAGAAGTCTCCCAGGACACAGGACTTTCAGTCTAAAACTGGAACAGTCACAGGCCAATGGGCATGTTTGATCACATCATTAAGGTAGTAGTTTGATAGCTTTTCAGAAGGTCACATTTGAAACTCAAATGATAGTAACAGGTACTTTTTCCCTAAACATACCCACACCCACATCGATGCAATGTTTTGCATACATTTTCCATGAAGTTGTTGGATTCTTTGAGGCTTATCCATAAATTCTTGGTTAAGAAAACAAGCTCTGAAAAATCATACAGATTCCAAGGTACTTTCCTTATTCTTCTTTTGGCAAAACTTGTGAAGATCTTTTGAGGAGACTCAGGAAATAGGTGGCAAGGGGTCTGTGGTCCTCTAATCATTCCCAAACGGAGTGTGCAGTAGATTAGCCCATTGATTGATTGAGGGAAGATTAAGGCATATGTCTACGTAGCGTAAAATGAGGTAGACTGTGTTGAAATTCATCCACTTAGTTAATTCAGGCCTTTCTTCTAAATCTGCTTTAAGGCCACAGTGATGTGGTTTTTGATGGTCCTTATTGATTGAGTTGATTGAACTTTTTCTTATTTACTGTTTATTTCACTGTATGAAGAATAGAGGTAGGTCACAGACCCATTAGAATCTGGGAAATACAATACAAAAAATATGAACAAGGTGTATGCTCACCTAGCTCTTGCTCCTTTCCTTTGTACTTTTTTGGTATTAAGAAAATATAGTGAAATATACATACACACGACTGGATGTAACAAATGACAGTATAAAGAGTGCTAATAAACAACTACGTACTCACCACTAGCTTAAGAACCAGAACATCATCAATCAGTTTAAAGACACCCGTGTGCTCTTTACATCACTGTTGTACAGTGTTCCTTTGAATAAATATATTCCAATCTATTTATCTGTGATATCACTGATGGATGTTTGAGTTGTCTCATGTTTTGTTTTTATTTTTCAATTACAAATAATGCTATCAACATTCTTACACATATATTTCTGGTACACATGCACGGACAAGTGTTTCTCTAACGTGCACATTTAGGGGTGGAATTGTTGGGTTGGAGAATAGATGTATATTTTACTTTATGTTGTTTTCTAAGGTGCTTATAGAAGTTACAGTCCCACTAGCTGTGTATGGGAGTTTCCACTGCATCCTCACCAATGGTAGGTATGGTCAGACTTGTTAGTTTTTGCTTATTTGGTAGTTATGAAATAATATCTCCTTGAGCTTGAAAATTCTTTTAAAAATATGCATGTTAATATATAGGGGTACAGGTGGTTTTTGGTTACATGGATGAATTATATAGTAGTAATGTCTGGGTCTTTAGTGTAGCCATCATCCAAATCATGTACATTGTACCTGACAGGTAGTTTTTCTCCCCTCTCCACTTCTGAGTCTCCAGTGTCCGTTGTACCAGTCTGTATGCCCCTGTGTACCCGTGGCTTAGCTCCATGTGGTATTTGGTTTTCCATTCCTGCATTACTTCACTTAGGATAATGGCCTTCAGTTCCAATCAAGTTGCTGCAAAAGACATTGTTTCATCCTTTTTATGGCTGATTAATATTCCATGGTGTATATGTACCACTTCTCTTTACCTACTCCTTGGTTGATGGGCTCTTAGGTTGATTCCATATCCTTTCAATTGTGAATTGTGCTGTGATAAATGTACAATTGCAGGCGTCTTTTTGATATAATGACTTTTTTTTTCCTTTGGGTATATATCCAGTAGTGGGATTGTTGGATTGAACGGTAGGTTTACTTTTAGTTCTTTGAGGAATCTCCATACTGTTTTCCATAGAGGTTGCACTAATTTATAGTCCCACAAACAATGTATAAGTATTCCTTTTTCACTGCATCCAAGCCAACATCTATCCTTTTTGAATTTTTTAATAATTAGCCACTCTGATAGGGGTAAGGTGGTATCTTACTGTGGATTTAATTGATACTTTTTTTTTTGAGACAGAATCTCACTTTGTTTCCCGGGCTAGAGTGCTGTGGTGTCAGCCTACCTCACAGCAACCTCAAACTCCTGGGCTCAAGCAATCCTGCCTCAGCCTCCTGAGTAGCTGGGACTACAGGCATGCACCACCATGCCTGGCTAATTTTTTCTCTCTCTATATTTTAGTTGGCCAATTAATTTCCTTCTATTTTTAGTAGAGATGGGGTCTTGCTCTTGCTCAGGCTGGTTTCAAACTCCTGACCTCGAGTGATCCTCCCGATTCAGCCTCCCAGAGTGCTAGGACTTCTTATTTTTGAATTTACTTTCTTTTGGGTGAGACTTTTAAATTTTATTTTATTTTATTTTAGTTAATTTTTCCCCCTTGAGAGCGTGAGTATGTTGTATGTTGTGTTTGGATGTTTGGCTTTGATTTGGGTGCCTTCAGGGGCCAAGGCTCTGTATGGGTTCTGTGGTTACACAAAGTCTTTGCGCAGCGGCTTTCTCAGATACTGGTTGTGGTAAAGATGTACTTGGTATGAGTGAGCTTGCTACCTTCTGTGGTATTGGAAGTACTTAGTACTGCAAGTACAATGGTCTCAGGAAGCCTGCCTCTGTCTCTCTCTCTTTTTTCCTTTGGGACGCTTATCTCATGCTCCAACACTGTGCCCTCCTGGCAGCAGATATTAAATTGGGTTGTGTATTTTGACCTCTAGGGCCAGTACATGGCATTATGGGTAAGAGCCAGCTCTGGCAGAAGCAGGTGGGTAGGAGTTTGAACCTTGTTGACTGTGTGGGGTTCTCTATTGTCTCAAGTGATGGAATAGTTTGTGGTAGAAAAGTGATTCGCTTCCCTATCATGTCCCTGTCCTGAGGTTTGTGATTCTCAGTTTGGTCAAACCCTGTCATCCATCTCCAGGCCACATTGTCACTGAGATCTGCAGAAAATGACTTTCTGATGGCTCTCTGCCTAAATGATTTCAGAGCAGAACCTCTTCTCTCAGCTCAAAACAGATAAGCTTTGTGGCTTGCCTTTTCTCCTCTGTGGGGAAAACTGCTACTCCGTGTAGGCAGGTAGAGGTGCACTGACTTTCGGCTAGTGCAGGCAGGTACCCACTCTGGTGTTGCTTCAATTTGGGTTGACCACACCTCAGAACTCTGGGGGAGTGTTCAGGTGCTAGTGGTGGTGGACTAGTTTAGGTAATCACCAGGCCCTCAGGCCCCTGGATGGTGGCCTTAAGTCCTTGGGGGACCAGACTGAGGTTGGGCTGGCGAATGTGTCCTTCAGTCTCCCTAGGCTCAGACACATGAGAGAGGGGCAATAGGGAGGGGTGGGGTGATCTCCTGGTCTAGAAGAATGCTCAGGCAGGGGTGGGGGCTGGGTGCATTGTGAGAATTCACCCCTCCCCTGAGGGTGGGCTCTACTTAGTGAGATTAGTAGAAGCAGGCAGTTGTGGGGCACATAAGCCCCTGTCACCTCCCTTCCTCAGTGGTGACTACAGTCTCTGCCCAGGTAGGGGAGAGGCAATTGTGCCACAGACTTGCTTCTAGGGAAGGTAAGCTCCTCCCAGTAGAAGCAGGCAGCTGGGGGCAATGGGCTGCTCATCCCTCCCTCCTTCAGCGAAGGTGGTAGTTTTTATCCTTTGGGCTCATGAAAGCATCTGGATTCCCAGGTACCTCCCTGGCCCGTCTGCAGCAGAGATAGTGGAGAAAGCTCAGACCACTGTGTGCTGGGCTCCCAGGTTGGCTATAGATGCTGCTGAAGTGTCCCGGTGGGGGAGGGGCAGTTGTGTCACAGACTTGTCTGCAGGGACAGGCAGTTCCTCTCAGTGGAGGCAGACTTCTGGGGGTGTGGATTGCTCACCCAGAACTCACTCAGCAGCAGCTGCAGTTTGTGTCTTTGGGGTGCACAAGAGTGTCTGCTCCTTCCCCCTCCTCAGTGGACCTGTGGCTGTGGCTGCACTGGTGTAGGTGGTGGCCCTAGAGTAGGACAGAGACCTCTGGGGACTCTGCTGTCTGAATGGCTCAGGGTTCTAAAGCTTGTAGGGCCTTACCAATACCTCTGCATACTGTCTGGGCAGCTCCCTGCTTCAGTCTGGGGATCTACTACAGCTTAGGGGTTCTCCTATAGCTAGGATTTTTAAAAGTCTCTGGCAGAAGGGTGGAAACCCAGGAATCTCTCACCCACCCTTTCTCCATGTCAGGGAGCTTCTCTGTCTTCCTGCCAATCCCAGCTGAGCAGGGTGTTGGTCTTCGCTGTTCTCCACTTTTATGATTTCTGTGGCTTCTCTGTTGAAATTCAGTATTCTCTCTTCAACTGTGTATTTGCAGCAGGAAAATCTCCTCCCTAATTTTAATTTTTCTCCATGGGGTAGGTGCACACTAGTTGCATCTAGTCAGCCACTTTGAACCAGACTCTCCCGAAAATGCTTTTATTTTACTTATAAGGTCAAACATCTTTTCATAGGTTTATTGTTTCCTTTTGTGTGAAATGCCTGTTCATGTCATTGCTAATTTTATTTTTTTGTCTTCTGCTAAGATTTTTGCTTATATATCTTGCAAATATCTTTTTCCAGTTTGTGGCTTTTCTTGCCACTCTCTATAAAGAGGAATTTGTTATCTGTATGTACTATTCATGTTTATAATTATTGGTTCAGTGCCTGCCACTCTGCCCCCCAGCCCTGACACAGTGCCTGACCTACATAGTAGGTGTTCAATCTGTGTTAATGTACAAATAAACCTACACATCAATGTATTCTGTAATATGGAGAGTTTGTTGTTGCTGCAATTTTTAAAGCTGTCTTTACAGAGGAGAGAATAGGTTAGGTGGAAAATCCTTACTGTCTAACCATGGTTAAGGACATGGGCTTTGAGTGCAACTGCCACTTGCTACCTCTGTGACTATGAGCAAATTAACGCATTTGCTGTGCATCAGATTCTTCTTCTGTAAAATGCTACCTATCTCATAAGATTGTTGAGTTCATAGGTATAAAGCACTGAGAGCAGAGCGGGGCACATAGTGAGCCTGGCATTAGTGTTGGTAGCTATTATATTTCTGCTGAGTGAGAACTACGGTGAAGTTTTCTGATTGCAAGTTTGGGAGTTGGAGTCAGAGAGTGCCAGTTTATTCTGCATGACAGAGGGGTGAAGATCTGAAATTACAGGGGCAGCTGGGTATTAAGTGGAGAAAAGTTTGGGTAGGGATGGGGTGCTTGAGAAGAGACTTTGAAAACAGCACTGTTAACTATGAATTTTCAAGACTAGCAGAAGCCCTCTTTTTGATGTGATAGAGCATTTGCACAGTTAATGAAAAAAAAAGGTTAAATCAGGATATCATAAAAAACACATTTATACATTTTATCCATAAATTATGTGTTCATTTACTCATCATCTGATGTCTGGCAAAGGTCCTTGTTTTCTGGCTAGTGTCTGCTATTGGAGCTCCTTGCCTTTCTTGTACTAGGCACTCTATAATGCATTATCTGTGAATTCTAGTTTTTATTTTTTGTAAATTGGAGCACCAATTTAAAAGAAACTTGCGAAGTAATCTCAGGACAGAATCCTTCCAGAGATTTATTCCTATTCCCTTGTCTTTTATAGCAATCATCTTTCTTTCCCCAAAGATCGAACCTGACAATAATTTCTCTCTAAGTATGCCTTTCTCAAGTCTGCACAGAGCATTCCACTTAGTTTTGATAGAAACAAGAGCTGTACTTTTATACTGGTATTTTGTTTGTTTATTTATACTGAATTAAGTTACATAATCACAATAGCATGTCAGCAGAAGAAAATGACATGAGTTTCATGAATTTAGAAAGGAGAACCTTATTTCTCATAAAGGGTTGCAGCCTGTGGGTGGCCATTCCAACAGGCTGGGGAGCAGAGCCCTGGCCAGAAGCCAGAGACATATGCTTCCAGGGAGGGACAATGAGAACAGGACTTTATGCTGAGGCAGGGTGGCCAAATATACATATTTAATAAGCTATAAAAGAAGTCATGAATATTTATGAAAGGAGAAACATGAACATGCACAATTGAGCTTCATGCCCCTTCATAGGTCACATGTTAAAAAAAGGCAGCCTTAGCATGATTTGAAGGTGGAGTTTTTGGCCCTCTGACATCAAAAAGTGAAGCAGAGGACATGAAAACCCTCTTTGTACATCTTCCATAGACTGGTCAGAACCACTCCATGGTCAGTGGCCTCTTATCAGAAAGGAATGCTGGTCAGTTATTGTGTTCAAACCACAAAAAAGGAGGAGTAAATCAAGAGATTGGTTTGTTTAGCCCTTAAAGAAGAAAGCTGGATGCTGTTAGCAAGGGAGGGGGTATAATGAGGCGTGTCTGACCTGCCATTCCATCATGGCTTGAACTCAGTTTTACGGTTTCTCTGGGGTCCCCTTGGCCAAGAAGGGTGTTCATTCAGTAAGCAGGAGGCTTAGGATTTTATTTTAGTTTACAGGTCTCCCTTTTTACTGAGATATGCCAGAGGCAACATCAGTGGCCAATCTTTACGATCTCACATGCCCACCTCCTTCGCAGTAGTCCCTGGGCCTAAAGGGAGGATGTCTGCACAGTTTTAGCTGCAGGGCACTGGCAATGGAAAACAAATCAGGCTCAGTGGGAATAAAAATGAGAGAGATTCACAGGCTTTGTTGAATCACCTTATCTTTGGAATACCATAATTCTGGTTTTTTTGGAAGAAGTAAGACGAGAGGTAAATAATATTAATAATTTGACAATTCCAGAGAATCTGGGTGTCAGCACAGAAAAAAGAACCTAATTCATTAAGTCAACTAAAAACATCATGGAGAAAATTATAGCGTGGTTTTTCTTTAGAGAGTTGTGTAAACCAAGAAATAACTGAGGAGTCAGTCTAAACTACAGGCAAATAATAAAAATTCAAAAACAAAGGCCAGAGCTGGGATCTAGTTATAGAATCTAGTAACAGATGTGTTATGTTTTTTTCTTGAAATATCATTTTTTCTCTTTCTAGTCCCCCTTTTCCACCAAAGAGAAATTATAATAAGACCAATCTGCATGCAAAATAAGTTTTAGTCTTATTACACTTGGCCTGATTATTTAGGTAAAGTACAGCAAGAATAGTCATTGGCCATAAAGGCCTTTTAAAAGTTGGCTTTGTTGGATCTGTACCTGAAAATATGTTATTCCAGTCAAAGCCTTGGTAAAATGATCAATGTCCTCAATGTATCCTGTTACAAAAGAAAACATTCTTATTGAACTTATGCAAATAACGGTATTGCCATAAATTAAGAATGTTCACAGAGTACTTATCAGAGTCCTTTCTACAAATTTTCTTGAAGAAGCAAATTTTAGACTGTAGCCAAGAATCAAAGCAAAATAATAATTGTTTGTGGGTAATAAAAAGTCTTATAATAGCCACGGTTAAAGACACAATTGACAAGAAAATTTGGTTATTTTTTGGACACACAACAATTTAATGTAATAACCATAATTATTATTGATCCAATATACTAAGCCATGTCAGAATTTTAGGAAGCTTATACAATGTTGAAACACATATTCATAACACATTCATATAAATATAACCCAAAGAAAGTTAAATACCATATTTGACAATGCTTTCTGTAATTTTATATGCCAAAGATGCTGAATACATCTCTCTTGGACTTTTAGTGGCTCTATTATTTAAAAAGAGCTAGTTTGGTGGCTAGTTAGCTCAGTTGGTTAGAGTGTGGTGCTAATAAAAAGAGCTAGTTTGGGTCAAAAAGACTGAATTTAGAATTTTGATTTTGGAAAGTTTATCAAATATTAAAAGGGTTAAAAACACTTTATATCACAAAATAGGATCACAGGTCACTGTAAAATAATAGTCATTTATTTAGTTGAAGTGACAATTCAAAGATCTTAAAGGCTATGAGCTTTACTCTTTGGTAGAAAGAAGGCTCATTTCCCAAAGACCCAATAAAGACTGCATAAAGCAGACTGAATCTGTCTCTCTCCCTTCCTTTTTTTTTTTTTTTTTTTTTACGGTTTACTCAAAAGGCAAACAAAAGTTTTTTATTATCTCTATTAGTATCACATGAAAGTCTTCTTCAAAAGAGAGAACCAAATTTTACATTTGCATTAGTATCTTATTAATGTTAAAGCTAATTTTAAAATAACCTTATATCAGATCAATTTGACCATAAGGTAAGTGCCATGGCATCAGCCTAGCTCATAGCAACCTCAAACTCCTGAGCTCAAGTGATCCTCCTACCTCAGCCTCCCTAGTAGCTGGGACTACAGGCATGTGCCACCATGCCCAGCTATTTTTTTTTTCTATTTTTAGTTGCCTGGCTAATATCTTTCTATTTTTAGTAGAGACAGGTCTCACTCTTGCACAGGCTGGTCTCAAACTCCTGACCTCAAGTGATCCCCCTGCCTCAGCCTCCCAGAGTGCTAGGATTACAGGCATGAGACACCATGCCCTTCCTAAAACTGCTTTTCTAAAGGCCCTACAAACTGAGGCAAGACAATTTGATATAAACTTTGGGAGAAATCGCTACAGCAATATATATTAATAAATAGTCATCATGCCTGTTGATGTATGTACTACTCAGAAACCCCACTGCGTTGACCTAAAGGAAGAAACTGAGGTGAAATTAATATAAGTAGAGAGTTTCTTTGGGCCAAGTTGGAGTTTGGGCCAACGCAGATTCAAGTTGCCCTGAACATAGGTTCTGATTAGCAGCAGTTACAAGGGGGTTTTTAAAGGAAAAAAAGAAGGGGTGGTTCTTAAAAAAGAAGGGGCAGTTATCAAGAATTTACGTTGGTTCATTAAAATAACATAAGCTATTGATTTGCTATACATGATTCTTTGTATCACAGATTCCAGGAACAGGAAGAGAGTGGGTAAGAGTCACATTGTGCAACTTGTGGTAAGATTTTAGATAATTTATCAACCAGTCTGAAAACCACAGGGAAGCAAAGACAGAATAAACAAACACCTTTAAACAATTACCCCCAGGCATGGCTCTGGGGGACGAGACTGCAGTCTCATGCTCATGTCACTCTGGGCCTGATAAATTTTGCATACCTCACATGCTTCAGCCTGCTCTGAGCCACTTTTCTTAACTAGAACACCTGATTCAAACTACAACCCAGGAACATCTGTCAGATGGCCACTGCCTACCCACTCAAGCTGAAGACGCTTCAGAAACTTAGAAAAACTAGTTTACAGACTGCTCCAGATAATAACCTTTTTCTTCTGTTTCCACAGAAATGCCTATTTTTAAAGATCTGTTTGCCTGTGTCTTATATAGGGGCCTAGCTTTGAGAGCCCATCTGCAGTGCCATCTCCTGAAATGAGACACAATTGTTTAATTGGACTCACCTATTCCTAGAAATGGGAGACTAGTTTAATGGGATCCTTTGCCAGTCAGATATTAACTTGATTTTTCTCTCCATAGCTACTAAACTCACCTTTTAATGTATAAAACTTTTAGGAATGTTTCAGACGGGGTAATATTGGGGTTCAGAAAGTGATACCACACTCAGTGGACATGCTGAGAGGACTTAGAGGTGCCTCAAAATTAAGGTCCCTGTAACCTATCTCCTCTCCTCCCCCAAGAAATTCTCTCTAGAATTTCCTTATGGGAGCGAGAAATCTTTCCAAAAGAAACACGATTGTCTTCCTCCCCGCTCCAGAATTCTCAGTACCTATCCCAGAAAAGAAGACAGGAATTGCAACCACACCTGGATGGACTTTGCCACAAGATGATGCCTTGTCCAATTCCAAAGAGAATCATCCACAAGTTCGCTCCTGTTCATTTGTTCTCCCATTTGCTGCCCCTCAAAAGAACTTTCTACATTCCTTATCTTCCCCCTCCCCTATGAAAAAGGGTATATAAACTTCTATACCACATTGGATTATTTGGGTGATCATTCTCCCGTTGTCAGGTTTCAGTGTGAAACCTCGGTTCCTGGCAGGCCCATGGCTGAAGAACGACCAGACACGCCAAAGGCAGGCAAGCATGAAAATGAGGTTTATTGAGGAGAGAAATACAGGATTACAGGGCAAGAGCAAGATACAGGCTTACAGAGCATGATACATACGCCACAGGTGATGACCAGACCCATTGTCGCAGCAAAGGGAGAGCCAAAGGAATGGCACAAAAAGGGGAGATTTGGTTATGGTCTGCATCTTGTTTTATAGTGCCCAGATTGAGACCTCCCTCGTGGTTCAGAGGTCACCATGGAACCATTTTGGACAGTTGGGAGTTGCATGACCTGAGTCTTACTGCACATGCTGAGCCTCTCTGAAAACCCACTTGGGGTGGGGGATAAATGGCAGCAGCACCCACTTTTGTCCCTAGGAGACCCGAAATCCCTCACTATCTACTTAACACTGTGACTCCCCTGTGCTGTGCATGTTAAAATAAAACTTCGCATGCTTTTTGTCTTATCTAAAAAAAAAATGCTGATTTGATATAAGTGGTAATAGAGGAAATCCACTCACCCATAATGCTTTATAATAAATTAATTTATCAGATTAGTGAGAAGAAAACAGAGTCTCAAGCGAAGGGAATACTTGGCAGGTTTTGACTGGGGTGAGGGTGTTCAGGCATGCATGAGGTTGAAGGTTCAGGCATGCCTGAGGTTACTGGAGAGAGACTGGAACCAACTTCGAGACCTGGACGTCAAAAGGACATCATGAAGCGTTGAGTGCCTAGTTGGGAGGGTATGTTCTAAAATATCAAAAAGGACAATAACAAAATGCCGAAAAAAACCTTGGGCTTCACAAGTTTGCTTGGTGGCTCTGGCCTGACCTCAGGTGGGTGATCTCCTCTTTCTGCTTATCTCTTTTCTATTCTCTGGAAAAGTGGACCATTGGCCTTGTGGAATTCCTTTCTGAAATACCTTACGTGTGTTGGCTTCCACTTCCCTTGAGCACGGGCAGCTCTGTGTTTCCCCCATGGGCAGTGAGGGGCAAATCAATGTTTATATTGGATTTAGCGGAGTCTGGAATGGCCACGTGCTGGTGCTGTTTCCTATGTTTTCTTTAATGTACCTTCTATAGATGAAGTCACTGGGCAGATGTTGGTTTAGCTGGTTTCATTATCCACGTTCTGAATTCCCAGGGGGCCTAGGCGGTTTTCCATTAAGAATTATTATTTTCACAGTTAACCTGCAGTTGAGTTCTGACTATGAACAGGTATTGAACTAGACGCTTTCTATGCACTATCTCACTGAATCCTCCCAACAAATCTGTAAGATGAGTACTATTACTTTGAGGAAACTGAAGGTTAAAGAAAGGTTAAAGAAAAAAGCCAATAAATGGCAGAGCCAGGATTTGAACTTGGGTTTGTCTGACTTTGAAGCTGGTGCTCTTGACAACCACGTGAAAACACGGCCTCCCAAGCAAGCAGAGAAGGCTATGCTTTTCCTCTCAGTTCTAGAGAAATCACAGGGCGTATCTTGTCACCCTGTTCTGCAGACTTGCCCAAGATATACTCTAGTGTCAGCTAAGAAACTGTCAGCTGGGCTTCATCCAGCACGTGAAGAATGGGAGCAGTGTTACCCCATCTCTGGATCATAGTGTCCAGGTCAGCACAACAGAGAGAAACTTCCAAACATCCTCAGACTAATGATACTGCAAAACCCAGGCTTCTGCAGACCAAGGCCACAGCAACCACAGGGAAAGCGCAAACAGGAATGGCCATCTGAGAAAACCCACCCAGAAGCATGAAAAAAAAAAAAAAGAGCAAAATTGAGGGAGAAAGAATTTTTTTGGTGGGGAGGGGATGCTTATAACTTACTGGAGCTCTTTAAAATGGTATCAATTCTAAATTTCAATGCTCAAGAAATATTGTGCTCTTTTTTCCCTTTAAAACAACCCAAGCCTCCATTTCCCTAGTGGGATAGAAATTCAACCTTGCTTAGTCCTGGGGACCATGTCTTCCTTGATGTCATAGGGGGGCTAAGAGATTTGGCTTGTAGGCCATTAAGGCGCCTTTGGTGCCGAGATGCCCATTAACCCAGTCCCCATGGTGTGAGTGCTGTCCTGCTGCTTTTGAGCCACAGCTGGAGCAAGAACATCATTGTTGAAGCAGACACAGGCATTCCTTGCTGAGGTCCTGCTCTCTCTCTCTGGGACACTACCAGTCAGCCCCTTGGGGCTCTGCTGCTCAGGGGCCCCAAAGTCCTCTTGCCCTGTATCTCAGCCTTTGGGAATCTCCTTCTTAACCTTGTTAGAATTTATATTTCTCTTTTTGCTTTTATTAGAGGAATTGCCTCTAGTCTCTGGCCCCATCCTCCTATCTCTGCAGGGCTCCTGGCATGTTCTCCTTAAGGCCAAGAGTTGCAAACTCAAATGCCTACAGAGGCCAGGGAGGAGTGGAAGTGAGTGAAGCTGCCTGGCAGGGGCTTGGCACACTACAGAGCCCTTGATGTGTCTAAAGGGGGCTGCTACTCACTTGTGGTGTATTATGTCACTCACGTTGCCCTGTGTTGCTGGATCTTCTGATTTTTCAAGAAAAGCGAGAAATCCAGATTTTTATGAATGATCTCCTTCGTGTTGGCTCAATTTAAAATTACTCTGTGTAGGCCAGAGTAAAATATCCAGAGGCCATTAGGTTGCCGCTATCACCGGTCCAGGCTTTTGAAAACAAAAGCCGAGAAGAAAGTGTTTTCCAGTTACAATCCTTCCCTTGGACAAGGAAGCACAGAGCTTGGTACATGACTGGACACAGGGAAGAGGGAAAGACAGGAAGGAAAAACGTTTATTTATTTTTTTCTACACGGAGTGGTCCTGCGGAATCCCAACACCGAGGCTTAGCTAACAAATGCAAATGAGTATGCAACGTAAGACCATTCTTCAGTTAGACCAAAGCCTTTGGTCCCAGACATCTAGTTGGGGCCCTGGGCATGGTTCATCTCAAAGCTGTGATTGCGGATGCCTGGGTCATAGCTCCCTTCTTCTCAGTCATGGGCGGCCAGAGGGGGTTTTCATTCAACAGTTAGAAATCATCTACATGGTTCCTGGAACTGTTCTAAGAACTTTACAAGTATTATCTCATTTAATCTTCTCAAGAACCCCTTGAGGTAGACCATCATCTGTGCTTTCATCATGAATCTAAAATACAGAAGGACTTACAGAGTGCTTATTCTGCTCCAGGCACTGTTCTAAGTGCTTCAGATACACTGGCTTACTTTGTTTAATCTTCACAAACAACCTCCCAAGGTAGATGCTATTATTATCATCCCTATTTCACAGGTAAGGAGACTTAAGTATGGTAAGGTGAAGAAACTTGCCTCAGTTCCCACCTAGATATTAATTGATAGCTCTGGGATTTGAACCCCAGCAGCCTGGCCTCAGAAAGCACACTTATCTATTAACTACCGTGGCTGTTAGCACTCTACTCCCATTGCTTAAAAATAGTTAACTCTTTTTTTTTTTTGCCTGTGAAACTTTAGGAAGATAAATACAGTGGCTTCGGCTAGTATGAATATTATTGATCCTTAACGTAAACTCATTGACTGAATTTTCTAGAACAGTTAGCTTACATAACTAGAAAAATAGGAAGCACTCAAGGGTTTTGACTTTGGACTTATGCCCTTGGACAAGTTACTTTACTTCTTTGAACCTCAGTTTATTCATCAGTAAAATGGGATAATAATATGCTTACCTCATGAGGTGTAGTGAGGATTCAATGAGAAAACCATGTGAAGACTTCAGATAGTTCCTAGAATGAGGAAAGATGCCATTTTATTATTATAGACAATTATTTTGCCATAATAGGGATTGTCTTAATGTACAAATAGGTATCCTATTTATCATGCCCTATGAACACCATTTTTATCTCTTTCATTTTGTAAATAATGACTGGATTGTGTTATCCGATGAACACTAGTCTCTGACGCCTAACTATAAACTCCACTGGACCGGGAACTCCATGTGTGTATTTTTATTGTCCAGTCTTGATGCAATGGCTTTATTGGGTAGCTGGGTATCCAGTGGGAATATCTTGTGTCTAGTGATGAACAACATTTGGACGTTTTAGAACATAAAACATTTAAAGCACAACTTTGGATAAAAGAACGTAAGTTTACAACGCCCAGTTGGGGATTGATTCTGTGCCATTTGAGATCAACATCATCTGATGGGTGGTTTTCTGTTCCAGGCTGTGTTCTGGACTGACTCTATGCAGGTTTGGGTTTATGTCAGTGTTCCCTGGAACACATCTGCCGCCTCTCTGCACTTGACCTTCCTCTTTGTCCGGGCTCCCTCCACTCCTTTCCCACCTGGAAAATCCTCCCCGGAAGTGGCACCTGCTCTATCTTAACAGAAATTATCTGTATTCGAAAGGAACATCGAAATGTCATTGGTGTTTCTCTGAGGGTGTAAGGAGCTTGGCACAGCTTTTATTAACGAAAAGAACAAAGGAAGAGAAAAGAAATAGCTAAACTGCTACATGAAAGTGAGCAGACATGCCCCCTCCTCTTGCCCTCATAACCATTAAACATTTTTTTTTTTCATGGTGACATTTTTAGCCCATTCTGAAATGTATTGATTTGTTTCCTGTGAGTCATTGTCTGTTTCTTCTTTCTATGTTAAAAAAACATATTAAATATCAGTGTGATGATATAAATATATATGTGTGGGTGGTTGAGCGGGTGAAAGGAATTTTCTTTCAAATTTTAAGAAGGGAAATAGCTTTCTCAAAGGTTCCCATATCATCCATCAACTCATCGCATCCTCAGTCTCCTGCATTTCCCCCCTCGACACAAAACTGAGTAATTACTCTGGTTTTAAAGCTTGAGGAGGAAAAAGAAAAAGTTTTGGAAGGTTCTGGAGATGGGCCGTTATTTGGGAGACAGGGGACTTCGTGGCATCTCCGGGTCCGGGCTGAGGGGACGTCCCGCCGCTATTTCCAGGTTGGGCAGTAGAGGGCAGACGTCTCCACTCCCGCCTGCCCCAGATTACCCCGGCAACTTTATGTTTATGCAAACAGCCTTTGACATAATAGCTTTGAAACAGCTGAAAATTGAATTGTGCCTTGAGGCCAGACATCTAGACCACCACCTTTGTTATATTCATCTGCCACAGTAAATTGGCTTCACCACTGGCTCCGGGAGCTGCTTTTTCCTAGACTCTAGCCCCACGATAACTTTGCGTAGGAGAAAGACAAACGCGACTTCCTCACACAAAAAAACACTGGCAGGGTTTTCATTTCACAAACTCTTATCCGAGGGGCTGGCCATTGCCGTGCGGATTTCTCCAGCCAGCTGAAGATAATAAAAGAAAAGGAAAAACTGGAAACCTGAACCAAAGCCGCCTAATTCTGGAATCTCTCTGTGGGTTTCCACGGCTTTTTAGCTTCTCCGCTCAATCTAATTAGGACTTCGCCTCCCGAAATAAATACCTAATAAAGAACGAACCTATTAAAAGACGAAATTTACTACACACCCGTTTGTGCGAATCCTCCGCGTGATCCCTCGAAGCGGTCGTGCCGATGAAATTGGGCGTTGTTTGCATGATGGTCTCCCGCTGCAAGACGGATTATAGAAAATAAACGTCGAGGGGGAGGGGGGAGCCGGTGGCTTTATTGAATTCCGTCGATGATAATGCCATCACCTGAAATAGCTTCCTGGAAAGAGTGTGGATGGGAGAGAGGTGGCAGTCGGGGAGCCAATTTGCAACTGGAGAACAGTTCATTTTCTTAGGAGTAATTTTATTCTGTCTCAGGTTCACTGCCTTGGTTTGGGGGGAGTGGTTCACGGAAAGTAGATTTTTAAAAAGAAATATGTTCGTGGGCATCACGAGTGCTTTTCCTAGGAGGGCATTTCAACATGGATTTATTGATGGATTCATGTGTTTATCAGTAAATATTTCGTGGAGGCCCAGGCACTCTTTAGGAGTTGGGGAGATGATGATGAGCAAAACGGGTTTGTCATCCACCCTCCTGAAACTTGGAGTCTGGTGGAAGAGGTAGAATTCATTCATTAGCAAATAGTTATTAAGCATCCAATTTGGATCAGGCTCAAAATCACAAAATAACTACAAAATTACAACCTGGGTGAGTAATTTGAAGGCAAGGCCGTGAGGTTGCTGGGGCCAGATGCATGCCATCCCCTTGAAGAACAGTTTTAAAGAAAATCATGTAATATCAAATGGATCCCCTGATCAGTGTGGAGGTTGGCAGACAATAGAGTTTATTAGTGTGCTGGTGAGTTCATTTAATGGGTTCACATCCAGCCACCAAACTCTTTCTTTTATTGATACAGGTCTATAGTAATTCCTGTCCGATTTGCCTAATAGGATTGATGTTTGAGTAAAATGGGAGGATATGCATAAAAGTGATTTGTATTTGATGGAAGTAACAGGAATTATTATTATGGGCTGGTGCTTTCCCAGGGCAGACCCACAAGGATCTTACAATCTTCTTGGGTAGGCAATAGATTGATCAACAGTGAGTTCATCATTACTGTTGATGAACAGTTTACAGAGAAGGGAGAAAGTATAGGGCACACATGGTATGTTGGGTGAGGTCAGGGAGAAGGCAGGCCTGGAAGAAGAAATGGGGTTTTGAAAGAGAAGAGTGGGGATCCAGGGCTAGTCTACATGTCGGCAGTTGGAACACACTGGGGTTGAGATGAGGGGTGTTCCAGTGGGTGCAGCTCAAGTTCAGGGTGGTGCCACAGGGTCCTTCATGGACAGATCTGTGAGGTTGACGTCTGACAATCTGCTCTCCAAAGTTGTGGCTGGATATTAAGTAATCGGTGCTAAGACATTGATAGGAGATCATGGGAACATTCACATTTTACCCCACTTCCCCGAAAAAGGCAGTGAATGACACTTGTGTAATGTATGGACCTTTTTTCCCTTTTATTTTTAGTTGACATGTGATAATTGTACGTATTTATGGGCTACAGAGTGATATTTTGATACATGTATACAATGTGTGATGATCAAATCAGGGTGATTGGCGTTATCCATCACATCAAATGTTTGTCATTTCTCTGTGTTGTGAACATTCAAAATTCTCTCTTCCAGCATTTTGAAAGTATACACTCAATTATTGTTAACCATATTCACCCTACAGTGCTATACAAGGGTCCCCAACCTATGGTGAGTTGTATAATTATTTCATTATATATTACAATGTAATATTAGTAAAGTGCACAATAAATGTAATGTGCTTGAATCATCCCCAAACCATCCACCCCCTCCCTGGTCCATAGAAAAATTGTCCCTGGTGCCAAAAAGGTTGGGGAACACTGCCACTAGAACTTATTGTTCTCATTGAGATGTAACTTTATATCCATTAACCAACCCCCCCCTTATCCTCCCCTCCCTCTTACCCTTCCCACCCTCTAATGACCACAATTTGATTCTCTGCTTCTAGGACTCATTTTTTTTTTTTAGCTCTCACATGTGAGTTGAGAACTTGTAGTACTTATCTTTCCATGCATGACTTATTCACTTAACATAATGTCCTCAGGCTCATCCGTGTTGTCAGTAGGTGACAGCATTTCATTCTTTTTTATGGCTGCATTGTATCTCATTGTGTATCTCATATCACACTTCTTTTTTTCCATTTGAGGCTGAAATAGAAGCTTTTAAAAATGGGATATACATTTATGAAGACATCTTTATGTAGCGAGACTTTGTATTATTGAATCTGTATAGTTCTATACTGTAATCAGGACATTTATAAAAAGTGACACTTTGGGATTTATCTGGCCCCGTAAGGTATATACCAATGAAGACTGGCATACGCATCATTAATAGGCATTCCTACACTTCATCCCAGCATTAGAGGTTTTGTTTATGCCAGTTATACCTCCTTGGGCAGGTAGCTATTATGTTTTACTTTAGTACCACATTGTGGTTGCCAGAGAACTTGCATTTGCTAAAAAAAAAATCTCCTGGGATACAATGTAATGTCATGAAGTAGGATGGTGTAGTCTAATTCAATAACATCATCATTTCTTTGCACTTGCTTGACAGTTTGAATTTTTGCCATTTTACACCATGTCTTTTTTTTTTTTTGAGACAGAGTCTCACTGTGTGGCCTGGGCTAGAGTGCCATGGCGTCAGCCTAGCTCACAGCAACCTCAGATTCCTGGGCTCAAGTGATCCTTCTGCCTGAGCCTCCCAAGTAGCCGGGACTGCAGGCATGCGCCACCATGCCTGGCTAATTTTTCTATACATTTTTAGTTGGCCAATTAATTTCTTTCTATTTTTAGTAGAGACGGGGTCTCGCTCTTGCTCAGGCTGGTTTCGAACTCCTGGCCTCGAGCGATCTGCCCTCCTCGGCCTCCCAGAGTGCTAGGATTACAGGCGTGAGCCACCGCGCCCGGCCAACCATGTCTTTTTGGTAGAATTCTGCCATATTATTATATAGCCACAGGAAACCCAGGCTAAATGTTGAGGTACCTTTATTTCCAGAAATATTTTCCAAAACTGTCCGGAATATTTTGTGCTTCTAGTGTTTCCTTTGTGGATTTGAGTCTTTGATAAAATGTGTTATGTTTTTCATGTGGGTTCTTTCCAATTTCTCTTTCAAATATGAAGTTGATTTTTGGTGCGGTATCTTGTCCCAATGCAGGGTAAAGTACTCTAGCTGTGAAGTTCACAGTAACTTGTTTTTGGATAATTTCTTCCACAGAAAACTTCAGGCGATATTGATGTCCTTTTCTGGGAATACTCTTTATGCTGGCATGTTTGGCTGTCTGTGCCAGGAACACCTGTGGAGGGTCCGCTGCTGGTAGCTGAGGCAGTTTCCTGCCACTGAGGCACCTGGAGGCTGGGTAGTGGTCTCTGGTATTTCCATTCTTGGTGAGCAGTGACCATGGGGCTATTCAGGCTTACGGGGACCAATAGGTGCCTGCTCTGCTGCTGCTGGGTCACTGAGGCAGAAAAGTTGTCACACCTGGCTTGGGCTGGGCATGGGAAGGATCACTGTTTTTTGTTATTTATTGTTAAGTCTATATATAGATATAGATTCTTTTTAAAGGAAAAAAAATTATCTTGACTCCAGAGAAGACAATCTCTTCTTACTTAACAAACTTTCCATTGCAAATTGTCACTGCTAAGGAGAAGTTTTGGTCTTACAACTGCTAGAACTTGTTTTTATCTTTTAGAATTATCATTGAAATGAAAATACAACATGAAAAAATATTCTCTGAGGCCATGAGAAAGTGTTCACAGAGTCCTCAGGACAAACATGGGCCTCTGTGAGAGGAACACTACCTTCAACAAAGGAGAGTTTCTCCGTGTGACTTTAGAGCACCCTTTTGGATCTGCTAGAGAGAGATTCTGGGTCCTTCATTGCCTTTTATTCTATTTATTTATTTATTTATTTATTTATTTATTTATTCGAGAGAAGAGTCTCACTCTGTTGCCCAGGCTAGAGTGCCGTGGCGTCAGCCTAGCTCACAGCAACCCTAAACTCCTGGGCTCAAGTGATCCTCCCACCTCAGCCTCCTGAGTAGCTGGGACCACAGGGATATGCCACCATGCCCAGCTAATTTTTCCTATTTTTAATAGAGATGGGTCTCGCTCTTGCTTAGGCTGGTCTTGAACTCCTAAGCTCAAGTGATTCTCCTGCCTCAGCCTCCCAGAGTGCTAGGATTACAGGTGTGAGCCACTGTGCCAGGCCCATTGTCCTTTAAATTAAGCACTGCAGAGAATCCGTACATCCCCAGGGTCTCAGGGGACCAATCACTTCCCTTTTTCTTCATTGTGCTTCTTTAGACAGCCAAGTGGCATTTCTTCGATGATTGATGCTGGTCCCCTTAGTAACCCTCATAACATCTCCTTGTGATGACTCTTTCTGAGGACGGACCTCAGCTCCTATTCAAAGGCACTGTGGTGCCAGTTCCATAGACCTGCTTTATACTTTGCCGAAGTAGAACTAGTCCTATTTAGAAGGCTCCTGGGCTGTCTCAGAGGGTCACCTTCATCGTCTGCATCAGAGTTAACATATTTCCAAGCCTTATGGAGAAATCCGTCAAGAAGAGGTGGCCATTTTGAGAAAATTATTTGGATTCTGAGCATGGATTCTGTCAAGCTCAAGAGACCATCTTCATCTTTGAGTGACTCTGGCTATGCCAAATCATTCTTGCTTGTGCCTGTGATGTGTTTATCTTGGGCAGCAGGAGGGGAAGAAGAGAGAGAAAAAAGCAAAGGTAGAGTAGAGTGTAAGAGACAGAGGCAAGGAAGAGGAAAAAATATGGTAGAGGAAAGAAGAGATTTCCACATGGTGCCATCAAAAAGACTTTGGGCAGTGGGACTAATATATTGAGCGCCTACTGTATACTAGCTGCTTTACAATGCATCTTGCTGCATCATGGGGAGAAATCTCCATCCACAAAATTAGCTGTGTGATCCAACTATAAACCCTGCATTCTGATGGCTGGAGGAAAGTCTGACTGTGGTCATTATGGGAGTTCCTTTAACTTTTCCTGCTGTGCCTCCCACCCCTGACCCCAGGGATTTGCCAAGATTCTAGGCTTTTCCCTAGGGTCACATAGAAGCGGCCCCATTTGTTCATATCTGTTAGCTCTCACTGCTTCCATAGGCCCTTCAGTTGCTGGCTCTTGGGGTTTAGGGCTCTTCAGGAACCCCTGTGTCCCTTAGCTTGCCAAATAGCGATCCCTTGGAGCTTTGCTGTTGTTGGTGCTAACTGAATGTCACCTCCTTCTGATTACACAAACTTTCTTCTTCCCTGGCCACTCCGTTATAATTTTCAAAAGCACACATCTCCCTTCCCCTCGGGGTCTCCTGCCACAATCTCTTCAAGTTGCTGGGGCTTTGCAAAAGATGGTAGGAACCATTGACTCAAGCAGCTTCTGCTTTCTACCCTGCAAAACTCCCTAAGGCAAGGAAATTATTAATGTTAAGGATCTAAATATGTGCTTGGGAAAAAGGAGGAGGAAAAATAAAGCAGAACACTAATTAATATCTTAACGAAGTTTCCTGCCTGATGATACTACTCAAATCATGAAGGTATAAACCTGCCCTCAGGACCCTATTAGAATATGACAAGAGGGTGGGAATATTTGTCTCATTTTCTTGCAGCTCTTAAAAAATATCTTTTGAATGGGTAGTATACTTGCCTATGGTTCAGAATTCAAAAGAAACAAAAAGATAGATAGTGAAAAGTCTCCCTTTCTCCCATCTTTATTCTCCAACCACCCAGTTTTCTCCAGAGGCAACCACTGTTACCTGTTTCTCAATCTTCCTGCCAGAAATGTTCTGTGTACATACAATCATATATGAATATATGTATCATTCTGCGCCTTTTATTGGCATAGTATATATTTGAATTTTTATCTGCATGATTAATTACACAGAGCTAGCTCTTTAATTTTACTAACTTCATAGTATACCCTACTATATGTATTTGCTGTAATTTCTTTTACCAGCCTTCTGTTGATGGACATTCAGGTTGTTTCGGTCTTCTGCTGTTATAAACAATGATACAAGAGCAATCCTGGTTATTGTATACGTAAATTTCAGCATGAATCACCAGAAGTTTAATTATTGAGTTAAAGGATTTGTGCATTTTTAATTTTGGTAAATATTGCTAAATTGTCTTTCTTAGAGGTTAAATCGATTCACATTCTTATCAATAAGGTATGAAAATGCCTGTTTTATCACGTTCAATACAAGTTGCTATAAGGTTTTTTTTTTTTGGATCTTTGTCAATCTGACCAGTGAAAGATAGTATTTAAATGTAGTTTTTAATGTTTATTTCCCTTATTAAGAAATTGAGTAAATTTAATGTCTATAGTCATTTTAGCTAATTTACTGTGAAGTGTCTGTGTCCATGCCTATTTTTCCTTTGGTAGTTGGATTTTTCTTACTGATTTTCTTTTTATATTTTTATTTTATTTTTTTTAAAATTTTAGTTGTCCAACTAATTTCTTTCTATTTTAGTAGAGATGGGGTCTCGCTCCTGTTCAGGCTGGTCTCGAACTCCTGACCTCAATCGATCCTCCCACCTTGGCCTCCCAGAGTGCTAGGATTACAGGCCACCACGCCTGGCCTTTCTTACTGATTTTTAAAAACTCTTTGTATATTAGTGAAAGTAGACTTTGGTCTATAATATGCACCACAACCTAGTTTTTCTCCAGTTTGTTATTTATATTTGATTCTTTTTTCAGTATTTTCTTTCATACAGAATTTTGTGGACTAAAATTCATTCATCTATACTTCATTGTGGCATCTGAATCTTGTGTTACATCCAGAAATGTTTTCTCTACTGTAAGATTATGACATTTTCCCTTCAATTTTTCTTCTAGAACTTTTATAGTTTCGTATTTTCCACTTAAAACTTTGATTCTTCTGAAACGCCTTTAGGTATAGGAAGTGATTTAGAAATCAAACATCATTTAGTTGCCTAGATGGTTATTCAGTTTTCCCAATACTATTTTACTCATTTTGTAGTTCTTTAAAAATCCACTGGAATGTGTGTGCTTCTGAATTCTGCTTCCGGAATCTGAGTGAGTGTAACTGGTAGGTAGCACGGGTGTCCCAGGTACACAAGTAATGAATGACTGCCACTGATAAATCAGGAAATGAGTCCCAAGTGCAGGGGTGGAGGAGGAGTCTATTTTCATTTCTTAACCCCTTTCATGGACACTTATAGCCTTGAGAAGAATGGGTTGGCTTTAGACTTAACACTTTTGGGGCCAAACCTTGGCAGCAAATGAAAACTTTGTTAAAATTGGTAGTAAATAAGGTATAATGAGCCCACATTAAATATATACTTTGTTATCATGTGGGAAGGCAATTTGGTTTATAATGGCTTTTTGTCTACTATAAATTATTCCCCAATATTTCTAAGGAAAATTTTTTTTTCACAAAAATATCTCAGAGAGGTGATTTTTATCTCTAGAGGCATTTATTCTGAACTGTTTCCTTTTTGCTTTTCCCCATAGAGTGATTTACTATACTGGCTGCATTTTTTCCATAGTCAACTTTGTTATACTGAAATTCTTTGTCCTATGTCACAGTCACAAATCATTTATCTTGGTTATTTTAGGGGAAAGAATACTTTCCAATAGGATGTACTCACTCCTTCGCATATTCCTCCATTGTCCTTGTCTCTCTCTGGGCCTACGTCTGCGTGAGACTCTTGGATCATCCATCAATTTCTAACTGGCCGGTTCATTGAAGCAAAGGTTCCTCTGGTATTTTTGGTTGGGTTGATCAGGCATTGGGCTTTGTATGCACACAGTAAAAGCATCTCTCAACAGATAATAATCGGATTTTCAGGAAGAATGCATTGCTCTTAAGTCTTTAAATGGAAAATATGTGTGACAAAGGAGCCATCTGAGATAAATATTTATTAGGAACTCTAACTTGGGAAAAGTGCATATTCTCTAGGTCAGTGGTTCTAAAAATGGATGAGTATAAAAAGCACCTGAGTAACCATGAAGACTCCTGGACTGCACCCCTAAGGTTTATGCCATCTTAAGCCTGGGATGTTTCCTGGAAATTTTTATGTTAACATACTCCTCAGGTGATTTTGATGTAAGCTGTCCACAGACGACACTTTGAGGTTCTCAACCAAAATATTTATTTGGCGGTGCTGGTTTTCAATACATGTAGAATGGAGACCAGGTTTGGCTTTGGACTTGCTCTTTCATGTTCTCTCCCTGCTCTCCTCTTGGTCTGCATTCTCGTGTCTCCTTCAATTGCATATCCTCACCCCACGTGCTTTAGGCCACTGCTGGGCAGTTCGTCTCTGGGCCTTTGATGATTGCCATGGCCCTTCTCCTGGTGAAAGTCAGCTGTCTTGTTTTTTATCACCTGAGGGTCCTGATAAGAAACTCTGTGGCTAGCTCTAGCGAACTCATCATTTCAGATTCAATCAATACTCTTGGATCTTCCACATGTTAATTTAGTTAACATTTATCAGATGTCTGCTTGCTAGATGCCAGAGGTAAGAAGATGAAGCCCACAGCTTCTACCTTCAAGGTAGTCATGTTCTGGAGCAGAGGTTAGCAAATTTTTAAAATACAGGCTCAAATAATAAGTGTTTCAGACTTTGTGAGCTATAATGGTCTCTGTTATACTACTAAACTCTGTCATATGGGTGTGACAGCAACCGTAGGCAATATGTAGACAAATGAGTGTGGTCGTGTTCCAATAAAGTTTTATTTACAAAAGTAGGTGGTGGATCCTGGCTGGCATGGGCAAGGAATCAGTTGCATACATTGTGATAAGGCAGGAATAAAGGCTGGGACAGGGGATAACAATTGTGCTTTATCTCAAGAGCCAGCTCTGATCAGTTGGTAGTGGCTACCTAGAGCTCTGTGTTCATTGATTCATTCACCCAACAAATATTTCCTTCTTTAGTGCCACGTACCAGGTTTAGTGGAACAAGTTACTATTATTTATTTGCTTTGTTGTTCATGGGTAGGGTTGCAGCATTAGGACTATGATTTGCCGTCTGTGATCTGTCTCATGGACACACAAATGAGTAAGGAATATTCTACATGTATAAGCTCATTAATACAAGAAGCTCACAGTTCTGCAGTGACCTAGTAAAGTAGGCATTATTATGTCCCTTTTACAGACGTTAAATGAATGTTAAGAAGTACGTGCTAAAGATCACTCAGCTAGTGAACTACGGAACAGAAATTTCAGCCCATGTCTCCTGCTTATAAATTCAAGACTTTCCACTACGCCCAAGCTGCTTTTAATAATAATTATTTATAGTACAGGGATCATGGTTTGAACTGTAGTATAAGCCAGAGGTCAACGACCTTTAAAAAACAGCTTGCCAAAATTCCAGTCCTTTTCCTTCTGACAAGCTTAGACAAGGTCAGAATTGGAGCAGATCATGACAAACTTGTACCCAAGGGGTGTGAGAAACAGGGTTGTTGAACTTATGCCATGTGTGTGTGCATGTGTGTGTGTGTATAACCCTACTGGAGCCAGGACCCATGTAGTCCAGTCTCAGAGCTGTGTTGCAATCGTAGAATTTAGTTAAAAAACCAAAAACGTCAATTCAAAACAATTCAAGTTCTTTATTTAAATTTCTCAAACATTTTTAAAAACATTAAGTCAAATTTTATTTTTTAAAACTTACCTAATCATCTAATTCCTTCATTCATTTTGGCTTCTCCTTTTCTACAATTTTATAAAATTCCCCGAAAATCTCCATCTTCAGTTCAAGCCTTTGCCTATCTACCCTTCCCTACCTTACACCGTAAAATTTGGAGAACTAGTCTGATGATAGCAGAACCTGTCTCAAAGAGCTGGGGAGAGTGAGAAACCAAGTTAATAAAGCCAGAAACTTTTTTTGGGAGGGAGGACAGGGGGATAGGACAGCCTGGAAATACCAGACATATAGTTATAGCTACACCTGTATCCATGTTTATACCTTGTTATCATCTGTATCTCTATTGATCTTTATCTCTGTCTATCTCTACTGAGGACTCAGCTGAGAATCAAAGGAAAGCAGAGCTGAAATTCTGATGGTACCATACCCAAATCCTGCATTACTTCTGAATTTCCACTTGCATAAGCCAGTAAAATCCCTTATTTCTTAAGCCAGTTTAGGTCAGATGTGTATCACTTGCAGCTGAAAGGATTCTAAGTATTCCAACGTATAATCCTGGCTATTCACCTCTGCTCCCTACCTATCTTTTTCTGAATGTTTCCCTGTGCATGACTTCCCTGTGGTTGTGCCCTTCCTTCTTTCCCTGCAGTGTTTTATTTTCTGACCTTTGCCTTCCTCCTGCTGTTAGAAGCTGCCTTCATCAGAGAGAGAATATGGTATGCAGATTCAATGAACATGTCCATGACCGACATGTTCCTTCCTCATATCTTTCAATGTGCTAGCTTATCCTCGCTTGTCAGGTCTACAGAAAGACTCCATGAGCACCCGATGTGACCTTGTTCTCCCCCAAGCCATTCTACTCCATTACTTGTCTTCTTCATAGCACTCATCATCAACAGTACTAATTCCTTTGTTTACACACTTATTGTCCATTTCTGTGCCCATTTTCTGCCACACACTAGACTCTGAGTTAAAAGAGAACTCTTTTCTTTATCCTGTCACCTGGAATATAGTAGGCGCTCAGTAAATATTTGTTAGCGAAATGAATGAATGAATGGTAAAAGCTTAATGTGTTAAATATCTCAGCTTAATGTGTTTAAATATCTTAAACTTCTTGCGGTTTCATAGATGACAATGCCTTGATCCAAAGGAACTCCTATTATGAGATATTAGGCACCAGTATCAGGCCTATGGGAAAGACATTTTGGTCATTTAAGCAAACAGGCAGGTAGATGAAGCATCTTGTTAATGGTATAATATGGATTGATATTAATGTTTGTTGTATCTCCACAAACCTCAAGAGGTTTAGGATGCCCTGAAATTGCATGCAGCTGTTTTATGTATCCACATTCCTTGGAGGAAGGTCCACAGCTTTTTTTGAATACTTGTATCCATGACCTTCCAAATTTCAAGAATGCCAGCCCCCCAGAGCTATTACACTTGTATCCAGGATCTTTTATTAACTTTCCTCAGGAGTTTCACTTCCCTGGGTTTTCAAAGGAGCTAGAATAATGATAGCTGGTGTGTAGGAGGGTGAGTCTTCTTTCCCCCCTTTTTGTGTTCCTGCAAGTTATTTATTATGCACTCATGGTATTTGCATTTCAGTTTTTTCAAAGTGGAAGCTCCTTACAAAATTTAGAATAATGAGATAGACATATCTATATAATTGTTTTTAAAAACCAACAACAAACCATTCTGTAGCTTTGCAAGTATAAAGTAAAACTCTCCTTCTCATCCCATGCCACGGAAATTACTCCTAGTACTTTGGTGTATATACTGGTGTATAACACTGATGACAAATATTAATAAATTTGTTATTACTCATAATTTTTATAATGGTAAATGATAAACACAGGCAAGGGAGAAATAGCTGTTGAATGCATGGAAGAGTGCTTATTTTGTGGTCACTTCTGTTTTTCAGTACCAAGTGCAGAGGGGCAGGGACACAGCAACTGGCAGCTGCAGCAACAGCTAACATGCATGAAGTGCCCACTGGCATCGTGCTGAGTGTTTTACTTGCCTAATTTCAAGCCTCACTAGAACTTTGTGATTCTCTCATCATCATCATCATTATTACTTTTAACATATCAGGAAACTGAGGCGCCGAGAAATGAATTCACTTGCTTGTAGTAAGTGGCAGATCCAAGACGTTCTGGCCTCAAACCCCACCCTTTTAGTTTCTGACTCCAGCTCAGGCAGGAAGGAGCCAAGACAATATATTAATAGAAGTCGTGCTGGAGGAGGAAAAGGCAGTATTTTCTCCTCGCTGGGGTGTAAGGTCATGAGGTGTCGTCTTGGCAACCTTTGCCCTTGCTCCTCTCCCCCAGGCCCTGTCCCTTGAGAAGGGAATGGATTGGACTCAGTGTAAATTATATTAATCCGGCTTCCTCAAAATGGTGGTCCAAAAACACTCAGAAGGGGGTACAAAAATTGAACTGTGCATCTTTGAAACTCTCATATCAAATTACTTTTAAAATAACTATGCTAATACCTCCCCTGGCACAGGAACTTTCTAGGCAGGAGTGGGACCTGAAGCTAGTTCAGGGAGAAGGAAGTTAATGATGTGATGTGGTAGCCAGTGGAAGCTGGGACTTCTACTCAGGTTATTAATGATAATAATGATGATGATGATAAATGAAGTGTATTTGTTGAGTTCCAGCAAGGTCCTAATTACAATATGAACACAAAGGAAGATACCTTCATTCTAACAAAGCCACTGGCAGATGAATGGTGAGCACTGATGGCTTGCCTATTAACTACATTTCTGGTCTGAGTAAGTGGAGGCAGCTTCCTGGCTTCTTCTCTGGGAAGACAGGTGAACAGGCCAATTCCAGGCTGAGAACCCTACAAATAAGAGGTGGTCTTTAAAATGCAGCCAAAGTCCTGTGGGGATAAGTGTCATAAATCTGAGAATTTCAGAACTTATAGGACCCCTGGAAAGGATCTTGGCCAGGTCCTTCATTTACAGATAAGTAATCTGAGGCCAAAAGGGAGTAATTGTGTCTCCAAGCTCCTAGAGGTACAGGGTCAAGACTCTAAATTTCCAGGCCTCCACTGACTATGTATCTCTTTGTCTATTCAATACTTCCTCCTTAGAATTTGGAATATAAATTGCCTTAGACCAGTGCTTCAATGGAAAACTATGTATTGTTTAACGCATACTCTTCCAGGTTGATTTTAGGTTTTTACCATCATTTGAATTATTTCATTACTCTCTAAATTATAGAAAACAGATAGCAAAGGAAAATAGTTCTTGCCTCTAGACATGCAGGTGAATTCTGTCCAATGGAGAGACAACCCTTCTGTCCCGCGAAAAAGTCAGTTTTGCATCCATTTCCACATTTATTTGAACATTCTTTTATTCTGTATACATTTGTGTATCTTTGACTTCTGCTTTGAACTGGTTAAATCATCTGCCTGGGTTTCCCATTTAAGTAATGCATGAAATAACAAACAAAATCTTCAGTGTGTTATTTTATATGTATATGAATCACAATTTTCCTTTTTTTGGTGGATCATCTTCATGTTTTTGGACATGAAAAAGAACCGTCTTTTATTTAATATCTTTAAATCTGATTAATTTAAAAATACTTATTTTAGGACATATGCTATCCACGTTATAAATGGAAACCATTTCCCATAAATAGAAGTTGTGTTTAAAAATAAATACAATAAAAATAACACAATGTTATTGAGTTCTAATCAGAAACCGTGGTTTGTGGAAGGCTCTGAATGCAAGGCCTGCTTTATCTCTGTTATAAAATGATATTAATAGAAATTGGAGGTCATTAAAGGACACACTAGCATTGAAGTGAGTCTTTCTGCTTGTGGGGGTCTAGTCAGAGGATTGAAAGAAAATGAAAAATGAAATAATCTTTTTTACAATGAGACTCAATGTTATGGAGTGCCATATCCATGTATCATCAAAAATCATCCCTTATGTCACTTAAACGACTCTTGAGTGCAGACAAAGTGGTATCTGCACACATTTTAGGAAGCACTGCTTTAGATAATTAGATTTTTGCTAATCTCGTAGGTAGAGACAAATCATGACTTGCATCGTCACAAGTAGCACATGATGAAAAAGTTGTTTGTAGTTAAGATCTAGAATGCCATTTTTATAGTAGCATCCTTTTATGTAAAACCTTAACTAGCAAGAACGTATCCATAAAATTGAAAATGGAAAAGCTCTCTAAGTTGCTATGGCAAAGGGCTGGCATTTTTTCTTCAGGACTAGCTACTTTCTTGCCTTTACACAGATACGGTAAATGTAAAACGAGAGCAGATAAAAAGCAGATTCCATTGACATCAGGTTGACAACTAAAGTCAAAGGAAAGAATCCTGTAAAAACAGAGTGATCTGAACCATTGCGTATAGGAGCAGACAGCACTACACACAGCAATGAACCTTTTAGCCTCCGCCATGGTTTCAGCAGTAACTAACTAGAATGACTCCCAGATCTTTAAGCTCAGGGCTCTTTCTTCAGCTCCTGCCCTCTGTAAGCCATAACCCAGGAGACATCCTCCTGTGGGTATCCCATAGATGTCCAAAAGAGGTCTATGTTCTTCCTCTTGAGCGTCTTAGCTCAGTGAGTGGCCGGCCTATCCTCCTCGTTATCCAAGTCAGGAACTGATTCTCACGCACCTTCCATTATATTCAATTGATTATTGGGCCCTTTGAAGTCCGTTGCTCTAAAAATTTTAAATGTGTCAACTTTTCAGTATTGCCGTTATTTATGTTGTCATCTTCTCTCATCTGGACATCTTCAGCAACTTTAAGTCTCTCCGACTTTAGGTTTCCTTCTCCAGCTCAAATCCATTCTATGTTGGTTCCACAAATTATTTCCATGAATGAATTTCATAAAATGAAAATCTGTCTGACAGTTTAAGGTGACTCCACACTTCACGCAGAATGAAGTCTGGTTTCCTTATGGAAGTTTGTAAGTTTATAAGGTCCTTCGTGGCCTGACCCTGCTTCTTTCACTAGTCTTGTTTATTTATTTGTTGACAGCCCTTCTCCCGAGCACGCGCACTTTACTCCATCCATCAGCTTCTGCACCCACATGCTCTGTCTCGTGCCTGTTGTAATAAATAAATTACTCATGCTTCCGCCTAAGGCTAATTCCTTCACTTGTGCCCTAGACCCCAAGCCTTCTTGCCTATTTCAGCAATCCTTTCTCCTACAGCAGCAAACTCTTCCTCCTTTACTGGATCACTTTCATCAGTGTTCAAACATGCTGTTATTTTCCGTATTTTAAAAAATCTTCTCTTGATTCCACCTTTCATGCCATTTAGAACCCTATTTCATTGCTTCTCTTTGTTCTCTTCATTTTCTCCCTTTCTTTCTTAAACCCATCCCAATCAAGCTTACGACTCTGTATCACTCTATTGAAATCATTTCTGTTAAGTTCACCAAAGTTTACCAAGCCACCTTCATATTACTTCTTTATTTCTTTATTTTTTTGAGACAGGCTAGAGTCTGTCTCTGTTGCCCAGGCTAGAGTGCAATGGCATCATCATAACTCATTATAACCTCAAACTTCTGGGCTCAAGTGATTCTCCTGCCTCTGTCTCCTGAGTAGCTGGGATTAGAGGTACGCACCACCACGCCTGGCTAATTTTTCTGTTTTTCATAGAGATGAGGTCTTTCTCTTGCTCAGGCTGGTCTTGAACTCCTGGGCTCAAGCAGTCCTCCTGCCTTGGCCTCCCAAAGTGCTAGGATTATAGGCGTGAGCCACTGTGCCTGGCCTGTATTACTTAATTTAATGATAATCTTTCAGGACTCATGTGATCTATCAGCAGCTTTTGATATAGCTGAACACTTCCTCCTTCTTGATCTTCATTCTTCCCTTGGCTTCCACAACCCCACACACTTGCTTGGTTTTCCTTCTGCCTCACCGGTTGCTCCTTCCAAACCTACGTTCCTGCTTTCTCTTCTTCCTGACCCCTGAATGTTGGACTGCCTGGGGCTCTGTCCTTAATCTTCTTCTTCTTCTTTTTTAAAGTCTACGTTCACTCCTTTGGAGAGTTCAGCTGGTTGCTTCGCTTTAAATACCATCTACACGTTGATGACTTTCAAATGTGTGTCTTCAGCCTGACTTACCTCCTGAACCTCACACCATGCATTCTACAGCCTGCTCAGCTTCTTCATTCGGATACTTCATGGGGCATCTCAGACTCAACTGTCCAAAACTGACTTCCAGATATTCCATTCTACCCTGCTCCAAACCTGCCTCACCTACAACCTTTCCCTTCTTAACCGAGAGCTCCTCAATCCTTCCATGGCCACTTGGCTTGGCTTTGGCTAATAAAATATGAGTAGATGTAATTGTTATGACTTTCAGAAAAAAAGTCTTTAGTAGCCAGTGCGTGCTTTGTTGTACTATCCTCTCTCTGGTGACTAGTAATGTCCCAGATGGTGGGAGCTCTGTCATTTTGAGCCCCCGTGTGATTGATGCAAGATGAGAATGTGGTATAAGTAATAAATAAAACTACAATGTGTTAGCCACTTTAAAAAAATTATATAGCATAACAGATACGAGTGCAGACTCTGGTGTCAGGCTGCTTGGATATTAATTTTGGCACTACCACTTATCAGTTGTATGACTTTGAACTTCATTCCTTCTGCCTCAGTTTTTTGATCTGTAAAATGAGCACAATAACAATACCTATTGCCAGTAGATAAGTTGCCTTGTTTTGGTGTGTAGAGGCTGGGAGTGGAAGGGTATGTGCGGAGACATTGAGGGAACATCCCAACAAAGGTGCTTTTCCTGTCTAGAAGAGTGTGTGTCTATGGGAGAGTAAGGAGAGCAGCTGCCATTTGTGGACTACATGAGTTAGACTGGGACTGACTAATTGGTAGACCTGCTCAGTAAATACCAGTTGAATGAGTAAATGAATGAATGTATCTGAAAAATAATGCTGTCCCTGCATCCTAGGATCTTGTGAAGTTGAATTAATGTCTAGGTAGGAAAGCAATTTGAATTTATATAGCCCCTTTCTCTAAGTATATTGAAGCACGTACAGTCAATTCCTGGCTTCTGTGTGTGTGGTTAGCTATGGCAGAGTGTTAATGTCTTGCTGTCTTTGCAATGCATGTTAATTTGGTTTAGGGTTACCTCTCTTTGTTCTCAGGTTGGGGGGTAAGGGTAAACGCACACTCTGGCAATGCAAACTCATTTTAGTAGCAGCTTAAAAATAACAATGAAGATAAAACTGTGTGTTTGAAAATGTATACGGAGTTTTCCAAAGCAGAATAAAAATGAGTTTTGTATTATCTGTTCATTTGCATTGTTTACATACCGCTTCCCTTCCCACAAGGTGAATAATTACTGTGGGGGAGTGGAAAGAACGTGGGATTTAGAATTGGATACATCTAGGTTTGAGCTCAAGTTCTTCCACTTTATAGCTGTGTTCCCCTAAGCAAGTCCATTAGCATTTCTGCACCCTAGTTTCCCTATCTGCAAGTCTAGGTATAATCATGATGCCGATGATTGTAATAACGTGACAATAATGCCACCACCACCAGAGTTAATAATGTGGGAGTTAAGAGGGAAACTTCTGGAGTCAGAATTAGCTGGATTGATTCATCACAGCTCTGATGCTTAGACTCTATGTACTTAGACTTTTAACCTAGTGAAGCCTCAATTTCCTTATCCATAAAATAAGCCTCATAATAATAACATTCATGAGATATGACTGAATGAATTATTGTGGGTAAACAGTTTAGCACATGGCCTGCATATGCCATGGATCAGAGTATATGGTTCATACACATTAGTATTTAAAAATCACTCTTATACTACTTCCTTTATAGAGTTCTTGAGAGGACCAAGTGAGACATTGGATGTGAAGATGCTGGGTAAAATTAAGTAGTTTTATTGTTATGATCCAGATATGACAACTTTGGATTCGTTGTAAGCATTATTCATTTAACAAATCATTAATGTGCTTAGATTAAACACGTTAGTAAACTTATGGTATCTATCTTCAATCTCCATAAATGAGTACAAGTGCTGTTGAATAGCTAGGTGGCCGTGATGTTGGTTAGAGCTACAACACTCTCCAAACCAACTCCTTTCAGCAGGCAAAGAGTTGAAACTGCATTCTATTGTCCTCCATGACCCAGGGCTGGAAAGGGCTGGTTGTAAATGAATCAAAATTGTATTTCTGGGTTTAGAATTTACCAGGAATTAAACTTAATTAGACAGAAGGGAATATGGATCCAAAAGCTCTTTATAGCGTGGGTTTAAGGTTCTGATTGTTTGATGCTTTTCCAACATGCCTAGGTTTATTTTAAAGAATTAAAAAAATAGGTCTTGATCATTTTTGTTGTTATTCTTAAAAATTTTACATTTCTCTTTCCATCATAAATGAGATCTTTCTTCAATATGACATTTTCTAACTGCTTTTGGCTGGCATACAGGAAAGCTATTAATTTTGGTATATTTATCTTATATCTTGATCCAAATTGAATTCCCTATTAGTTAAAATAGTTTTCCAGTTGATTTTCTTAGATTTTCCAGGATGATATTAATAATATTGACCATGATTAATAATAATTTTGTCTTTTCCTTTTCAATATTCATTCAACATTTCTTTTTCTTGTCCTACTGCATTGGCTAGGACCTTCAGAACAAATCTCAGTGACAGCAGTGATAGTGGCATCTCTGCTGGTTACTGATTTTAATAGGGGTATCTTTAATGTTTTATCATTATGTATGTTTACTGTTTGTGTCTGGTGTACACTTTAAATATATTAAGAAGGTTTCCTGACTGGGCATGATGGCTCACGCCTGTAATCTTAGCATTCTGAGAGGCCAAGGTGGGAGGATTACTTCAGCTCAGGAGTTCGAGACCAGCCTGAGAAACAGCAAGACACTTTCTTTACTAAAAGTAGAAAAATTAGCCAAGCATCATGGTGCATGCCTGTAGTCCCAGTTACTAGGGAGGCTGAGGCAGGGGGATCATTTGAGCCCAGGAGTTTGAGGTTGCTGTGAGCTAGGCTGATGCCACTGCACTCTAGCCAAGGCAAGAGACCAAGACTCTCTCTGAAAAAAAAAAAAAAAGAAAAGAAAAAGAAAAAGAAAGAAGAAAGTTTTCTTTGATTCCTAGCTTAATAAGTGTTCATAGTTTGATTTCTTTATTTCCATTAGTAGAAATAACTGTTCTTATATATTCAGACTAGAGCCATTTTCTCTTTCGCCCTGGCTCATAAAACCAGGCTTAGAAGGGAGTTGTGAAGCTTGGATAAATCCTAAACAACCACAATACTTTATGTAGATTCTCCTGGGTTAGGCCAACTACAGGAACTTGAACTGAACTGATTAAATGAACCACTGAAAAAGATGAATATCAATTTTTTGAGCTCTCAAACAAAACCCAAGTGTTATTTTTTAACTGAGTGATGAACCAAAGAAAAGCCCTTTTCTCTCTTTTTAAAACGCCCTAGGAAATTCATTCAAAGCAGTGCCAAAGCTATATATTTTTTGAATTCTGTTGCAATGGAACAAAGCAAGAATTTCAAATGTCTCTAAATTCAATGTCCTGGAGACGAAGGCTGCATCTATGCAAAGTCCTTGGTAACATGGGGCACAATTCTTGGGGGCATCTGAAGAGACAGCAGAACTCCAGCTCCTGCTTCTGACGGTCCAGTGCCCTGGTGACCCTGCACAGCAGAGTCACCCCAGGACTTAAGCAGAGTATGAAACTTGCTTGACCTGATCCTAGGAATCCAGCTCAGGCCATCACTTCTCAGGATGCGTTCTGTGAGGAAGGGGCGCAAACTGCACAGGCACACATGTGAGTTCATCCTTAAACCCTCCTGTCATCATGGCAAAAAAAATGTCACTAGCTACTTTTCCTTTTCCATGTAGGCATTTTCCTATGGGACATTTGTGAAGTAGGCAACATTTGTCTTCAGTCTCATAGTTTGGCTTCTCTGTCCCCTTCCATGTTTTCAAGAGAGTGAGGATCTTATTCACCTCTGCATTCGGAGGACTCAAAAGCACTAAAATGGACTCACCATTGTTTTACATACCTCTTCAGAGGTATCGCCACTTAAAATTTTACTTTTTCAGGGAAGGTTTTCTTTGACTATTGCTCCACCTCTATGTAGGTCAGTTTGAATCTTCTGATCTGGTCACACACTGTAATCACAGCACTGTTGCAATCGAAAATAAATCATTTCTACATTTTTGTTAATTTCTTGATTTAACATCTGTCTTCACCACCGGAGGTAAGCTCCATGAAGGCACTGATTTGGAATGTGACTTACCCAAGTATGTACCCAATAAATATGGAATGGATGGATGGACAGCCTGGAGGACCACAGTGGGAGAACCCCACTATTGCCTTTGCTGTGGAGAGGGTTGTCATCCTTTTTGAATATGACCATAACCTTCTCTCTCTCTTTTTTAAATATCCATCAATTTGTGATGTCCCCCCATGACTATAATTTTAACCATGCTAGATGCATTTTGGGGTTACGTACTCCTTGTGATTAATCAGCAGTGCCAAATGTTGATTGGTTGTCAATTGGTCTAACAGGTGAAATGCAACTCATTTAAAAAATTCAAGCTCCATCCACAGTCCGGTTTCATTCTGACTTCTCATTTATTTCCTTGAGTTGACTAGGTTAAATTTCCACTGAACACACGTTGTACTTCCCACTCCTTTGCCTTGGCCTGAATTGCTTGTGCCTCAGCTATCTAATGCTAACCGTCATTCCAGATCCAGTTTAAATCTCACCTGCTCCAGAAATCCTTCCCTTGCTACTTAATTACTCTCTCCGTTCAAAGAGACCCCTTAGCACTTACTCTCCGATGGCCTTACTTGGTAGATAACATTCATGGTGTTGAATTTAGCTCTGTTGCAGGTTGTATTCTCTGGGAGGCAGACTCTGGGATGGAGTTTAGCGGGATAGGATGTTCATTGGAACAACGTCTGTGGCAGGTAGAAAAACAAAGGAGGAGTGGCCAGTGGGAGAAACTGACCTGAGATATAGACCTTTTGAGGGACTCTGCTGATGACGGGGGCTCTGTCTGGTTTGAATTGTTCTGCATTGACTGAAATGTCCGGGCTTTCAAACCTATGCAGAGATCAGCCACCGGACAATGCCACTGTGGGCAGGAAGTGACCCTGGGCCAGGAAGCTGTATGTGGCTGATATAATCCCTGGAGGGCTGACAGCTAAAAGCCCCAGGCAGACATCACTTGCAGCAGGGTTGGACAAAATTTTTTTTTTTTTTGAGACAGAGTCTTTGTTGCCATGGCTAGAATGCAGTGACGTTGTCATCATAGCTCACCACAACCTCAAACCCCTGGGCTCAAGGGATTTTCCTGCCTCAGCCTCCCTAATAGCTGGGACTACAGGTGTGCCCACACCACACACCCGGCTAATTTTTCTATTTTCAGTAGAGACAAGGTCTTTACTGCTGGTCTCGAACTTCTGAGCTCAAGTAATCCTCCTACCTTGGCCTCCCAGGGTGCTAGGATTACAGGAGTGAGTCACCACACCTAGCCACGAATTCTTTTTTGAAGGGCAATCTGTGTCTACCATGAGCTTCTTGAGGCACAGACCATGTATCATCTATCTGTGAAGGCCCCATAGTGCCTAGCCCTGTGCTTGACACATAATCAATGCTCAGTGCATCAACAGAGGCTCAATGCATTGCTAGTTATTTTCTGTCTAGAGGCCTATTTCTGACCATTTTGCCCTACAGAACTTTCTGACCATTTTGCCCTACAGAACTTATTACTAGGCCTTTCACATATAGGGGCGATTGATTTCACTGCCTTTTAGAGCTAATGTATAGGCGTGTGTTTCATAGTTGGGTATGTGCGTGTTTGAGGTTGGCTGTGTATGCCAAGGCACACATATGTCATGTTGGGTGTATGGGCACTGGGGTTGGTGTGGGCTGTGGCTGAGGAAACGGAAGCATGCATGTACTGTGACCAAATATTTATGTGGAGGGTATACAGGTGACACAGCTGGTTGTGCATGTCTTGGTATGTTGTGACCAGATGCACACGTGGGTCACACGTGATACAAGCACTTGTGGTGATTGAGCTTGGCCTGGTGACTGGGTGGTGAGTTGCTGGAAGGTGTGTGTGTGTTGTGCGGTGCATGCGTGTGTGTGCACATGAGTGTGCCTGCCCATGCTCGGTGTGAGTGAGGTGGCCCGAGTGCATCTGCCCTGACTGGGGTGCTTGGCAGCGTGGTGGGAGCCCAGACTCAAAGCTGAAGGCTCCACTCCTTGGCATCTCGAAGGCAGCGCGGGCCCCATCCCTAGCCCCAGCAGCGTGAAGTCCCTCCACTTTCAACAGACAGCGGTATCAGCCATAATTAAAGCTAATTATTCCACGGTGCTCTGCATGTGTGTTGGCCTCCCAAGTACCCCGCAATGAGCGGGGAGGCAGCAGGGCTGTTTTTCTTCATAAAAACTTATGAGGAGCGCTGAGCAGATTAACAGCTTTAATGACAAAAATTACCGCTTACAACACTGACTTCAAATCAAAGAACAATATCCGCAGACAGATATTTTCATGGTTTTCATAACAATTCATTATAGGTGGCACCGAGGGATTACATTTTTATTTCCCCTGTGTCGTCTTTCTCAGACTCAGGTTCATTTCTCTTAATGAGGCGGCGGAAGACAAAGGGCAGAGACAGTGTCTCCGTGGTGGCTGCCGAGTGAGAGGCGTTTAGGGTCACACAGCCATCAGAGCAGGACGGGAGGGGGCTGGGGAGAGAGAGATGGGAGCAAGAGTCTTCCTGCCATAATGAACCAAAATTAAGACATAAATTCTCCCACCTTTGTTCCAACAGCTCCAACTCGGGGATTCAACTTTTTAATGAGGAATGGATCAGAAGCAAAAATTATTAGCTAATTAATTGTACAGAGAACAAAAAAAAAAAATAGATCTTACAGGAAGGATTGGGAGTGGGATCTGTCCCACGGCAGTCCTTCAGAACAGGACTGAAGGGAAAGTTCTCGAGCCTGTTTGATGGTCCAAGCGAAGTGAGGATGCTTTTGAAGTGAGGATGGGTGTGCTTGCAGCAGGTCCCCAGGTGCCAGGGCCACTTGGGAAGGTGGAATGTGGTGAGGTGCGGAAGAGCTTGCTGGGAGCAGTGTTCTATAATGCCTGCTGATGGCTTGCTTTGGATTTTCAAAGGCAGCATTCTGGTTAAGCCAAGTAAAGCAAAACCATTGAAGAATCCACCATAGTGTTTCGCACGGTGGCTTGTGGTCCCTGAACCCTTGGATGGGTGGTGCTCAAATGTAGATGTTCATTAGAATTACCTAGGAAGCCTGAAAAAGTGCAGCCTCTTGGGACCACGCATAGAGAATCTGATTCACCAGGTCTGGGCTGGTGCCCGAGAATCTGCATTTAAAACAAACAGGCCAGGTGAGTTTTGCTGCCCACTAAAGATAAAGAGCCACTGGCCCAGTGCTCAGAGTCAGGAATTCTATTTCACATCCTCCCCAGACTCTGCATGTGACGTTGGACTGTGTGCTTCTCCATTCCGGGTCTGTGTCTTGCTTTCCTTGTCAGTGCCCCGAGGACGATAACACAAGTTGCGAAATTACTTTCAGACGAATGCCTCATTTGCTTTCACTGCTTATAAAACCCAAATTAAACCTTGGAAATCCTGGCATACTCTTAACGGTCCATTCAGATCTCTAACAGGTTTATAAATAAAAATAATTAAAATGGAATAATATATTGCTTGTCATCAGCTTCTCATTTTGAGTTTGGTCTTCACTTTCGTTGTTACTGTTTTTCTTGGTCTTGGTAAGGTAGAGATTTTGAAATTTTTTACCGTGGGGCTCCGGAAATAGAAATAACAAAATGATTGTGGCAGAAATATGAGAAAAGGCAGATGGGTCTATAGTGCATTTAGAGTGCAGCAGACAGCTGAGTGTCATGATTAAAATTTGTCAGACTATACATCTCCTCCTATCAATTTCAACAGGTCAAGGAACATTAACACTGCAACTATCTGTGCGGGGCTAATGCAACTGCACATGATTATCTTTGTATATTAGGCAGTAAAAGATCCTGCACCATAAGATTGTGATTGAGGCTCAACTCTGTGCCGGACATCGTGCTAAGTGTTGGTATCATGCAGACACATAAGACACATTCCTCGCCCATAAGAAGCTCGTGGTCTAGAGGCAACGAGGTAGAGGACCGTATAATTATAACATCATGTGGTCGGACATGCTGGGTACCATGGGAGTGCAGAGGAAGGACACTCGCTCTGGGTGAGGAGCAGAGAGAGGCAATGTGGGGGAATTGGGAGAATGTCATGGCATTGGAAGGCAATGAAGGGAGGTTCTTACTGGCAGGACCAATACTTGGCAAAATAGTCAAATGGGTAAAGACTATGGCACATTCTCCATCTCTAGTTTTAACAACTTTGTTATCATTTCAGGTACTCCTGACCTATGGAACCCAGTGACTTAGATACCTAGGGATTCCTCTGCTGCTCCACACCACCAGAACGTGATCTTCTCAACACTCCCATCTGCGAAGAACATTTCCGGTTAGCATTGGTTAACATTGCCAACAATTAACTATGTTGTACCCGAGTCTCTTGTCTTCATGACATAATGCTTTGGAGTAAGTTTAACTCCTCTCTCTCTCTCTCTCTCTCTCTCTCTCTCTGTCTGTCTTTCTCGTGCTTGCACATGTGCATGTGTGCTCACTATGACATTAAACAATCACTAAGACCCAATGCTTCTAGCTCTGAAATGTCTCAATGCTTTTTCTCTCTTCCTCTTGACTTTTCCATCAACCTACGTCAGAGTCTCATCATCTCACCTAGATTCTTAATAATGACCTTAAGAGAGCTTTTTTGCTTCTAATTTTATTACCAGTTGGTACATTCTCTACATGGTCACATGTAATGTTATTTAAAATAGAAATATGAACAGTTACTCCTTTTCTTATATTTACAAGTGCGACCACTTCTATCTGGCCTTAGAAGCCACCCATGTTCTGACCCAAATCCAATCTTTCTAGGATTATCTTCTCCTGCTAGGTTCTGGCTTCAACCATGAGAAAAACTCCAGTATTATCTGTAATGAACCATTCATCATCCTCTGAACATACAGTGTTCTTCCATGCTTTCATGCTTGCCTAATATGAGTACTTCTGCCTGGAATTTCTTTCAGAAAAATGTATATATCCACTCCACCCTAGCAGAATTGGAAATATTAATAATGTTAATATTGGAAGCAAGCAGTATGTCCTCCACCATGAGTCCATGTGACAGATGAAGGGAAGTCCATCTGGCTTGGTCCAGTGCTTGATCTTAGCAATTCAACACACCAATGTTTTACTACTTTATTTTAACCACATGCACCCCTCTTCCTCAGCCCTATGATCAGATGAAATGTTGGGCACTCTGGGAGGCCGAGGCAGAAGGATCACTCGAGGTCAGGAGTTCAAAACGAAATTCAGCACGAGTGAGACCCGTCTCTACCAAAAATAGAAAGAAATTAGGTGGACAACAAAAAATATATAGAAAAATTTAACCGGGCATGGTGGCACATGCCTGTAGTCCCAGCTACTTGGGAGGCTGAGACAGAAGGATTGCTCGAGCCCAGGAGTTTGAGGTTACTGTGAGCTAGGCTGACGCCATGGCACTGTAGCCCAGGCAACAGAGTAAGACTGTGTCTTGAAAAAAAAAAAAAAAAAGACAAAAAACAAAGTGTTGGGTTTGTTGAATATTTATAGTTTCTTTTGTAAAGTGTTTGAGTCCTTTTGGGCTTCTTCTATCATGCTGTTGGAATTGAATGAGTTTTAAAAAACTTAAGTGCTCAACTTCATTCTTCACCTATTACAAATTATAATAATAAACACTTATTGAGTGCTTATGATGTCCCAGGCATCATTCTAAATTACTCACATGAAATTCTCACATTAGTTCTATGAGGTAGGTTCTATTATTAATATTATCACCATTTTAAAGATGAAGAAATTGGAGCTAGGCAGCTTAAATAACTTGTCTAGCAAGTGGTGGCCCTCTGGCTCTAGAACCTACACTCATATTTACTGAGCTGGACACAGAGCTGGACAGAGTGGGCAGAGAGCTCTCTAGTGGGCATGTTGGGTAGGCGTCTAAATTCTGTCTGGTCTCAGCCATTCCTCCCCAGTCCCAGCAAGGTTCCCAAAACATGTACACCCACAACAAGGCCAAGCAAAGGGACATTTTACTACCTGCTTGGGCTCTAGCCTCCTATAGTAGTGTAGAACCCTCTGGGCCAAATGGGAGACGTTTTTTTCCCTTAAACAGAAGGAGACTCAGGCCTAGAATGGAAGCCAGCTAAGTGGCCTCCTTTGTCCCTTTTTCTGAATCTTTGGTCCTGTAAAACTTTTCACTCTATTGGTGAGGAAAGGTCTGTTGGGGAAGGAATAAGTCAGACAGCAAGAAGAATAAGAACAAGCGTTTGTCTTTCTGCCTGGAGCAGAACTGATTTAGGCCACCTGCAGATGGGATCATCCAGAGATAATTCGTTTATCACATGGTGCATGTTCATTGTATTTTTAAAAATATTAATAATCACCTCATATGTGTCTTTGGCATTGCAGTAGACTAGAGAACAATGCTGGGTTCTTAAGAGGTCTTGATGAATTCTTACAGAAATGAGTTCAGGATTCTGTAAGTAGAGATACACAGAAAAGGTTTATGCATAATGTTCATTGAAGCTATTATCAAGATTTTCTGAAGTATTCCAAATATTCATAATTAGGTAATGTTTACATAAATTATAGTTTACTCATATAGTGGAATATTTTAGCATCATTACAATTGTTTTTTTACAAATAGTTTTTAATGAAGTTAAGAATTGTAAATGATGTACTATTAAGTGAAAAAGCAGGGTGCAAGATTATTATATAATGTGGTCTCTGTTATATAAAAATAGGCATTAATAGTTATTAAAAAGAATAAAGATTATCTATGTGTGCTTCTCCAGGATATATTTTAAAGTGATAATGCAAAGAGCAGAATAAGGCCTATAGAATGATATATATTATGCAAGATATATATATATATATATATATATTTATATATTTCCCCCCCTCTGGAAGATTACACAAAAAACTTTTACTCTGGGGAATAAAACTGGGGGTGGTAGTGGCTAGGGTAGAAGAATAACTTAATTTTTATTATATGCTTTTTATGCTTTGGATTTTTTTTTACCATGTCCATACATTTTCTTTTCAAAAATAAAAGATTCACTTTTAAAATGCCATATATATATATTTAATATCTTGAAATAAATGTGCCAGTTAGCAATAATGGGAGTATGAGCAAGTTTGTGAGCAATTTCTTTCTTTTTCTTTTTATCTTTTTTTTGAGTTCCTAAATGTTCTACAGTGAGTATCTCATTTTTATAATTAAGAAATCTTAAACAGGATATGGAGTAAGCTGGAAACCTGGAATGGGGGCCAGGGATAGAGACTTTCTCCCTATGCTCATGAGATCTTGAGCATCCTCCACACAGTGGCCTTGTCCTGAGACCGTGGTCCTAGGTGGGTCTGTCCTGTTATTCTCTCCATAGCACCCTGTTTGGTTTCCTTCACTGCATTTTCACCATCATTCTATTTATGGGTGTGTCTGTCTCTTTAATATCTGTGTCCCTTTCTGGGCTGTAGGTTCTGATCTTGGATCATGTCTGGTTGTTCACTGTGCTCTAGCAAGTAGCCCAGGGCCTGTTGCATAGTTGGTCCTCAATAAGTATTTGTTGAGTTACTAAATGAATAAATGGACACTCATTCTCTTCATGACTCTTACATCTCAGAACCCAATGACAAAAGCCATTGCAGGTAAGAGGAGAAACATCTACAATGGCCTGACGCACTAACATGATGGCATGGCCCCACCAGGGCAACCAGGGTAGCAAGAGGCAAGGGTGGGCTTCATGAATTAGCGGAAGGAAAAGAGGAGTGCTTCATATGTAGGATAGCTATGCGATGCTGGCAAGTGGGCATTCTCATTGGTATGGTGGCAGGTGTCAGCTTGTCAGATTTATAGTGAAGTTTCCTCTGTTGTCACATGGGCATAAGCATTGGGAACAAAGGGTGGAAGTGGACTACCAGCCATTATTATTCACCTGGGCAAAGGCCCACGTTTCCTTTGAAAGGAAGACAATGACATTAGAAGGACAAAGCATAAAATGGTAGCAAGGAATTTGGAGAGATGGGTTTTTATAGACCTGGCTGGGCTGGGAGCTGCCTGTGTGTCTTTGTTGTAGTCACTTCACCTCTCTGAGTCTTTGTTTTGTCATTTGGAAATGGAGGACATTGAGTGGATAATGTCTGAGGGTCCTTGGTGAGTACCATTGAATGACTGTAGAAAATAGGGGGTTTGCAGGGCTTGGCTGGAGAAATCCTTCAGTGTGATTTCCAGCCACTGTCAGCAGGGTCACAACTCAAGGCACAAATGTAGCATGTGAGTCTGGGCATGGATGAAGGGCTGATGTGGTGTGGATAAAAAGTAGTCCCAACAGCTTTCCATAGAAGAGCATTAAATTCTTCTGTGACCCCGACCAATGAGAGGCATGAAATGGATCATGCATACGTGTAGATAAATTCTAACTCTGCCATCGACTACCTGGGTGATCTTGGGAAGGTTTCTAAGTCTCAGCTTTCTTTTCTACACAATGAAGATATATTACTATTATAAGGATTTCTGTAAGGATCAAATAAGAAGATGCAAGAAAACCGCTTAGAATGCTGCTTGGTCCATAGTTACTGCTCAATAGTCATCAGCCTTTATTAATGTAGTATTGTAGCCAGCCCCCCACTGAACAAATTTCAGTGACCCCTATATAATCCTCTGCCTTAATAACTACCTGATCTTTTGAGTTGTTTCCCAGAAAAGCCGAGATTCTGAAGGCCTCTGGGCAGACTTCCTGATGACTCACCACCCCGCACAACCGGCTCCCAATGCACAAGAGCAGCCCCAAAGCACGCAGCCCCTTGTCAGTTATATCACGACCTGCAGAATGAAGGTCCGTGGCCCCTCCTTTAAAAGCCCATGACCTCCCTTAGTCAGATTTGAGGCAGCTTCTCCCACTCTCCTGGCAAGATATCGTATTAAAAATTCCTCCCTTTCTTGACAATCCTCGTTGTCTCAATAACTGGATCTTTGTGCAATGAGCAGCTGGATCTGGACCAAACCCCCCTTGTGGTTTCGACAACAGCATCAGCTACAGTTACCGAGCGCAGACCATGTGCGAGGGTTGTACTGTTTCTCCATGGCCCTTAAAACAGAGTTTTCTCTGCAAGTAGTTGAGAGTTCTTTAAGGGACTGCCATCATGCTAAAGAGCTTTCTACTCTAGAGAAGGGCCCCTTGCCTCTGAATCTCCTTTAAAACCTGGAACTAAATAAAGGATGACAATTCAAGGATGTGATATCGTTATTAAAGCCACCATTTTCACCTCCCAAGGGCTTTGCCTCCATCGCCTCTTTTAGGCCCCACCACAACCTTTATGGGGTTCGTTTTCTTCTCTTCCTGTGTGACTTGCATTCAGCAAGGTAGCTCACCTGAGTGAGTGCCAGTGCCAGGTTGGGAACTGAGGTCTACCTGACTCCGAAGCCCATTCGCTTAACCACCAGGCTATCCAGCCTTCTGCGACTGTTCACTGGGCTTTCTCTGAGCTGTATGTTCCTGCTGCCAAAGGTCACTCTTGTCTCTTCTCTTCTGTTGCCGGCCATGGGCTGCAGGGGCGGGGAGTCAGTCTTCTGTGTTCCCAGCGGGTTTCCTGGGCCCATCTCCCATCTGTTCCAGCTTTAGCTGCAAACCTTGTGCAGTGTCTTCAACCCTGAGTCTTCCTGATGCTTCCAAAGGAAAGAAGGTGACCCCGAGTTCAGGCCAGCATGGGCTGGCCACAAAGCATGGGAAAATGTTCAGCAAGAGACAAAAAAATTCTTTCTCCCTCAAGAACTGTTTTTGTAGGGCTGCATTTTCCGATGTGTCCAGCACATTTTTTGTTAATCTGCTCTTGGTGGCAGCATGGAGAGAGGGGGACGGGGCTATTTTATCTACCCCAAACAATTCATCAAACGGACTCGGGGCTCCGAGATAGTCTCTAACAAGGAAACGTCAACAGTGCTCCCTTTGTCTGGGGCCACACACACAAACCGTTTCTTTGAAAGGTAGGAGAGGTCATCTTGATGTTCTGTGGATGTCAGCAGGCACCACATGCTTTTCTTTACCCTTTCCTGGCCCCCAGGGTGACCTTGGAGGTCTTCAAGGCTGTTTGGGAGGGATGGTGGGAACTAAATGAACGAGGGGGAAGGCAGAACCTAGACATTGTAGAGTTGGAGCTCTGTAGGGAAGACTGGCTTCCCCACAGAGCAAAGCACTGGGAGGCAGAGATGTGGGTCCCTCTTCGAAGGCCCCTCCCACCTCCCCAAGAACATGCTGGCTTCCCTCTGCTTTGCGACAAGAAAGGCAACAATGATGACACCAGCTAACGCTCCCTGCGCACTTTCAGAGTGAGGCTAAAGGCCTACACAGACAACCTCATTTCATCTTCACAGCAGTCCCAAATTGTTATCCCCAATGTCTTTTTAAAAATTATGTTTATTAATTATTTAAACTATTTTTATTGAAGCATAATAATTGCATGTACTTATGGGGTACATGTAATATTTTGATACACGCATATAATGTGTAATGACCAAATCAGGATATTTAGGATATCTATCACCTTGAGCAGTTATTATTTCTTTGTGTTGGGAACATTTCAGATCTTCTCTTCTAGCTATTTTGAAATATACATTGTTGTTAACTCCAGTTACTGTACTGAGCTATTGAGCACTAGCACTTATTCTGTCTAACTGCATGTTTGTACTCATTCACCAACCTCTCTTCACTCCTTCCCAGCCTCTCGTAACTCTCATTCTACTCTCTACCTCCATGGAATCAACTTTTTTTTAGCTCCCATGTATGAGTGAGAACATGCATATCATTCCCAATTTCTGAAATGGCACCTAAGACTCAGAGAGGTTAAGTCACTGGCCCAAGGTCACACAGCTAGAAAGCAGGGGAGGTAGGATTTGGACGTGGGCAATCCGATTCCAGCCCTATACTCAGAGGTTCAGGGGAGTGACTTGCTTACATTCTCAAAGCTAGTTAGGGGGCAGAATTAGGACTAGAGTTTAGACCTTCCGACTTTCTGTTTTCCTCACCATGCCACAATGAATTTTGATGTACACTGTCACAGACATGATATTTCAAAGGAGCAAAGCAGAAATTCAAGACAGCATTTAGTTCATTCAAATGAGTCTCCCAAATGAGTGGAGAAGCTTGTTAAAAAACGAAACAATGTTTTGTTAAACTCTCTTAAAATCCTTTTTTTCTCTAGTATAAAAGTCATATAGACATTGCAGAAAATTTAGAAAATATAACAAAATCAAATGAAAATAATAATGATCCATAATCCTACCACCCAGAGATTTAGCATTTTTAGCATGAATTAAAAATCATAGTTGAGATCATAATGTATATACTTATATGTTATATGTTATTTTATATCCAACTTGAGATTATATTAGCAATGACAAGTAGGTTTTAATTCTAATGCCCATGTGAATGGTTGGCATTGAGAAGCGTCCTTGGTGTTGTAATTAACTGATGATGCCTACACTGGTGCGTGATTGAGGACTGCATCAGGAGAAGCATTTATCTGCCATACTTTCAAGGGCTATGTCGTAGCCACAGTCCATTTGAAGACATTTTGATGCTAATTTTATTTCCAAGACCAAGGATAGTGGGGTAAGCTGAGGGCTTACTGTCATACATTGATAAAGTTTTCCTGGTGGCCTGGATTAGACACAGGATTTTCCTTGCTGCCAGTACTCCATGTGTTCAAAGGATACGGGGCACCTCTTAATACATGTAAGTATATAGAGGATCCTGTCCCTGGGGATGGAGGGATTGGCTGCAGGGGTGGCTGCTGTCTTCTTATACTCAGCCCAGGGCCCTGCCTCCCAACAAGAACTGGGAAGCAGTTAATAATAAATTAATGAATAAAATAATAGATTTGTGAATCAGAATGACAAGTGCTATTGATAAGCATTGACTTCCGTTAAGTCCATTAATTTCTCTTAGCCTTAGTTTCCTCATCTATAAATAAACATATTTCTGATACTTACCTAACAGGATAGTAAGAAAATTGAAGAAGAACAGTCATGTAAAAATCTTAAAACAGTATGTTTTGCAGAGTTTGTCAGTACCACCCTACGAATCCCATGTTGTCTGGATGCTTGTCATCTAGCACATGGTCTTCTACAAGTGTAAGATGACGGACAATCACTTCTTGACAGTGATTCAAGACCAGAAGTGAATCTCCGTGTGAAGCAGAAACTACTGTTTATGAGTCTTACTGAATCACTGAAGCAGCAATCACTGGAGCCTTTGGGCTGGCTGGACAGGACCGACAGGTGCATTCCAAACCCCTTATTTTACAGAAGAGATAACCAAACCTCACAAAGAACAGGTGACATGATCAAATCATCAATTAGGGGCAGAGGTAGGCTGGGGGGAAGAGGTAGGCTGGGGGTCTGATTCTTCTGGCCTGTGTTCAGTTCTTCTCTTTCCTTGTGGATTTGTTTTGAAACGCTGTGGCATTATTTACATTTTTTTTTAAATAAGGAGAAAAAGACATTGATGAGTAGATTTAGAATGTTACAGAAATGATATATTTACAGAGGAAAGCATTGTTGAGTAATTTTCATTTTACATTTTGATTCTTCTAATTATCAGTGTCCGCTATGACCAGTTTCCAACCAAAACTTGGATCATGTGATCAAAGAGTCATTCGGTCTATGAATTTATTTTTAGTCAAGGTCTTAAAAGGTTTTAACATAAAATTTAAAATAAAAGCATGTTCAGTTATATAATGAGAACTAACATTTACTGAGTAAATATTGTTTTAAGGTTTTTACATGGCTTTTCTTCTTTAATTTTTCTACTATCCTGGTAGGTAAGTATCAGAAACATTTTTATTCTACAGATGAGGAAACTAAGGCTAAGAGAAGTTAATGGACTTAATGAAGGCCAATGCTTATCAACAACAATCGTCTTTCTGACTCAGAAATCTATTCTCTTATTCACTATAATATGTTGCTTCCCAGTTCATGTTGGTTTATATGTACATTAGATATAACTTGGGAGTCAATTGGTTTACTGGAAATAATAGAACTATAGTTGATCTTAAATAACATGGGTTTGAAATGCACGGGCCCACTTACATATTGATTTTTTTCAACCAAAGTGCATTGAAAACACAGTACTCACGGGATGCAAAGTCTGCATATATGGAGGGTTGTATATATGTGGGTTTTGCAGGGCTGACTGTGGACTTGATTCTAGTATACACAGGGGTGCTGGAACCAATCCCCCACATATACCAATGGATGGTTGTATATTAAATCAGATATATTTGGTATATAAGGTCATAATCTACATGACCGAAGATATTCTGATCATTTTTCCTGCTTCACTATAAGCTGACACCTGGTTTCAGGTCCCCCAAAGTCAGATCTAACTATGCCTAGGAGTCCTGATGGCACTTACGTATATTGTGGTGGACTAACCCAGGTCAATACTTGAGTTCTCCAGTCTCTGGACTCCCTTGTCCAAACCACAGCCTCTATTCACTGGGCAGTGGGCTTTGGAACTGGTTGATGTCACAAAGGAGAGGGGCGAAGGTGGCAGGGGACAGGGATAACCCATTTTGAAGTCCTGCTTATGAGTTTAGGACCATGTTCCTCTTGAGGTGCTGACTCTGTTTCATCAGGAACCCAGGGAACTTAATTATTAAAACACATTTGCTCATCTCTTAAAAGACAGCAGTTCCAGCACATTTTTTTTAGGCTGTCTCTACTTGGTGACTCGATGTCTGGGTTGGGTCATAACAAGGCCAGTTAAAAAGAAAAAAAAAAAAAAACCCACGTAAAGCCAAAGCATATCCCCTAGTCTCTGAATCAGGCTCATATCCCTCTCATGATCTGCAAATCCCCTGTTCTCCTGGAGCTCAGGCTCCTCCTCGGGAGCCAGCTGTGCAGTTTTATGGCCTGCAGTGACTTCATGATGTCACTTGGTCATCAGAGAAGGTGTTATGGGGTTAAGGGAGCCTGGTTCCAAGGAAACAGCCCCAAGGCACAGGGGAGCCCGAGGGTACATCCCAGAAACAGCTGCAGGGAGCTGGGGAAAGGGACCAGGGAGGTCTTCTCAGGCTGGCGTCCCACTGCCCGCAGCGACGAGGTCCTTCTTATGCCACTTGGGTAGGTGGAGGTGGATGTGGCAGCTGTCCCCACACCCGTTATTTGTACCTGGGCATGTGATCTGGCTGCAAGGTGATCCAAATTTCTGGAAAAAAATTCTCAAACACACCCAGGAGCAGCTGTATTGGCCAATAGACTGTGGAGAACAAGACTCAGACAATGTCTACTGCCATCTTTGCTCCCTTAAGCATATAAGGCTCCCTATTAATAGTATACATAACATTTAGGCCTGGGGCAGAGAACACTAAGGGGTATCTCCGGTTTCAATAATGCTGGGAAATTTATTCTACTTAGGGCTGTATTTGTCATTATTGAGAAAGATTTTTTTTTAAAGATTTCTTTAAAAATAATACTAATATAAAAATGCCCAAACAAGGGCCGGGTGCGGGGGCTCATGCCTGTAATCCTAGCACTCTGGGAGGCCGAGGAGCGTGGAGAGCTCAAGGTCAGGAGTTCGAGACCAGCCTGAGCAAGAGCGAGACCCCATCTCTACTATAAATAGAAAGAAATTAATTGGCCAACTAAAAATATATGTAAAAAATTAGCCGGGCATGGTGGCGCATGCCTGTAGTCCCAGCTACT
>CAUYRT010040559.1:0-96617 GCA_963574885.1 Lepilemur ruficaudatus
TAGTCCCAGCTACTTGGGAGGCTGAGGCAGAAGGATCACTTGAGCCCAGGAGTTTGAGGTTGCTGTGAGCTAGGCTAATGCCACGGCACTCTAGCCCGGGCAACAAAGTGAGACTCTGTCTCAAAAAAAAAAAAAAAAAGATCTCTTCATATGGGTCCTAACCACTTATGAGAGGTACAGAGAATACAATGACAGGTGTCTCCCCAGACTCCCTGTGATCAGCAGGAGATGAGAGAATAAGGCTTGAGTCCTTCTGTTAGCTTGAAGAGAAAGCTGACCCAGGCTTAATGACTATCTCCGCTATTACTGTTCCTCACCACTTCTCACCTCCACTGACATTCTGAGTGTCTGAGCCACCACCACCATGCACGTGGGTTAGTCTCTTGACTGCTCTCTTCACTTCTGTCCATGCTTCCCCTTCACTCTAGTCTCAAAACAGCAGCCACAATGATGCTGTCAAAGACTAAAGTTAGATCACGTCTCTTCACAATCTAAAATGCTCCAATGACTTCCAATCACAGAGCAAAAGCCAGTGCTCACAATGGTCTAACAGGCCCCACAAGATTCACCCCCTCCACTACCTCTTGTCTCCCACTGTTCTCCTGTTCCATTACTCTGTCCCAGCCGTGCTGGGCTCCCGTCTATCCATCAGTCATGCCAAGCACACTCCCGCCTTTCTGTTGCTGTTCCCTGCACCTGGAATGCTCTTTCCCCAGAGAGCTGCACGCCTCGCTCTCACTCTTCAGTTTTTACTCCAATATCACCTTTCAGTAATGCCTTCCTTGGCCACCCTATCTAAAAGCATATACTCCGCTCTCCAAGAAAAACCACCTCCCCATCCTCTGCCCTGCGTCATTTTTCTCTATAGAACCTATCACTATCTAATTCACATATCACAGTCATTGACCTGTTAGCTGTCTATCTCCCTACACTAAAATGGAAGCTCCATGATCTGGCTTTGCTTAGTTTCTCTTGTGTGCAGTGCTGTGTCCCCAGCACATACTGGGTATTCAAAAACCATTTAATCAATGAACAAATGGATTGTCTAAGGGAATGTTTAATGAGTGATGCCATGACCTGCTGCTGGTTTGCAGTTTTCAATACCTAATGACAGTAGGACAAGAGGAGAAATGAATTTAAAGAAATAAAAGGACAGCAAGCCAGAGAGATACATGGAAGAACTCACCAATCTTGGGCAGATAAAGTCTGAATGGGTGAAGGAGACGTAATACTAGAGGCAGCCGGCAATCATTAATTAACATCGGACTGTTGGACCACTGGTCCCTAAACCTGGCTGCACAAAAAGGTCTCTCCGATCATCCCAGGCATAGGCCCCCAAGATCCTATTATGTATTTCTGTTAATTAATTAATTAGTTAATTCAATATATATTTATTGAGCACCTGATACGAAGTAGGCAATTTGATAGGCTTGGGCTTAGCTTTTTTCTGAGCAAAATTTGAATTCAGTACAAAAATGTGTCCAGAGGCTACTGTGTACTCATCACTTCGGCTCAAAATAGAACTTAGGAGTTTTGTATTTTCCAGACTCCGAGTCTGGTGGTCCATCAGCTCGCCCCATCACTCCTGCCCTCTGTGCCCCTCCCCCTCCAAAGCTCTCTGTCCAGTGTGAGCCCCGCAGCACAGGCCCTGTGCTGGCAGCTGCCCCATTCACCCCCTCCTCAGCCCACCCTTAAGCAGCTGTTTTTGTCTGAGGAAGACGAAAAGGGACGAGTAAAGGAACATGGCAGGGGCGGCGTGGAGGGAACGCAGGAGGCCTCGCCTGGCTCTGCATGGGCAGGAAAGGCCAGAGAGCTGGGACATGCTCCAAATGGCCCCGAAGATGGTTGTTGGGGTCCCCAGGGACAGGAGAGCACATTGGGAAGAAAGGTGACCACAGGACAGATGCTACTAGGGTCAGGGCGGGAGGGACGTGCCATGATTGAAAGGTGCCACCTGTCAGATCTTCATGGGAAATCCGAGCCTCCCAGTCTAGGGGAAAGTGTTGTACCAACTGGGCAGTAAACAATGCTCTTCAGGCACCCAAGCCTCTTGAGGTGGGGGTGGGGTGGGGGAGGGGGAGGGAAGCGGGGAGGCGGGACCAAAGTGCTGGGGGCTAGAGGCCCAGCGCTGGGGCTTAAAGGCAGCTGGGAGTGAGGCCCGCTCAGCTGGAGGAAGGAGACAACTCCGGAGCCCCAGGCAGAGGCCCCACAGGTAGGAGAAGCCCTGGGCCCCTTTCTAAGAGTCCCCTCCCCATTTGCCACCCCCCCTCTCACCACCCAAGGGCAAGAGCCTCCAAGGAGGGGCCCCCAATGGGAGAAATCCAGGCTCCTTCCTAATTTTCTCCACCACTATGTCAACCCTAGTTAGAGGCCAGAGCTCTCAGCCCTGGGGAGCTGGGCAAACTTGAGATTGCCTACAGAGAAGCCTGCAGGTGGCCATCCATGAGGAGGACGCACAGGGGGAGAGGGGCCCTTGGGAGTCTCAAAAGTCCAGTTGGGTTGGTAGGCAGACTCTCGGCCTTAAGTCCACATGTGGCCTTCTAGGTCCTTAAGTGAGGCCTTTTGACTGAATCCAACTTTTAAAGAACAAATCCATTTATTAAAAGGGGCTGGTGGGACTCGTTGGCTCACACCTGTAATCCTAGCACTCTGGGAGGCCGGAGGCCGAGGTGGGAGATTTGTCTCCAGAAAAAAAAAAGAGACAGAGAGGGTGCAACAGAGAAAGATGAAGCTTTTCTTGCCTCCTTTGGTGCTTAAAAAAGGACAATCTTGAAATCAGAAGGCCACAGGTTCCTCACCCCTGCTAATCAGTGGAGAGTAGCTTCTCCAAGGCAGGGTCCCTGGCTGCAGTAGGCAGAAGACAGACCAAGCAGCAAGGGGTGGGGGAGGCATCACAGAAGCAAAATCTGTGCTACTGGGGCTTGGAACTTGGGCCTGGGTCCTTTTCCTCCCAGTCTGCCAGGAGAAACAGGAAGAGAGAGGGCGGGGAGCTGTCTGCAGTGCTGCTTTGGACACAAAACAGGGATGGTATGGCGGCTTCCTGGGGAGGGAAGGAGGAAGGAAAGCAGAAAGCAAGAAAGGAAGATGGAGGTGGAGAAACTTCGCTGAAGGGCCTACTGTGCACCTAAAAGAAAGAAAGAGGAATTCCTGTGCCATATCTGACTGTCCTTCTCGCCCAGTGCGGTGGCCCCGCTCTGGTCTGGGGCCTGTGGAGGGACCCTGGGCTAAGGAGCGAGTGGAGCATACCTTTGGTACGGGCTCCGGACTGGGAGTCAGGAGACTTGGGTTTTAGATATGGCTGGGCCATCTGTCCTATAACTTTAGTCAAGGGACTTCAACTTCCTGAGCTTCAATGACACCTACTCCAAAGGGTTGGAGCAAGGAACGACCAAGACCAAGCAGGCACTGCAGTGTATGCTGTAATGCGGGTGGGGGTGGTGGCAGGTAGCAGAGCTCCGGTTTCTCAGCTTTCTGAGCTTCCTCGACCCTTGTCTATTTGTGACAAGCCTGGAGGGTGTCGTCTGTGTGTGTGTCTGTGTGTGTCTGTGTGTGTGTGTGTGTGTGTGTGTGTGTGGGCACCTGCCCTTCCCCTCCACTACCCTAAGTGTGTGGTGTGTAGACAGAGGGAAAGATGGTTGGAGCGCTGAGCTATGCCTTAGCCAAATACAGCCACATTTTGAGGTATAAAAGGGGCTTGCTATCATCTCACTGGCATTCAGTTCTCTCTGCCTTGTCTCACCAATGCATGCACTCAAGGCCGGGTCAGGGCCTTAGCCTGGCATAGGGCTGGGCACAGCCAATCCCCACAACATGAGCTGAAGAGTACTGAGAGCTGCCTCTGTGCCAGGCATGCCTCCGAATACTTCCTATGCATGGGCTTCCTTAACCCTCCACTGTCCCTATGGAGTGGGACCTATTTTTATCTGCAGAAATCAGAACACAGAGACGTAGGTAGCTAGCTCAAGGTTACACCATCAGTAAACAGTGTGAGCTGGGATCCCATCGCAGGAAGACCCCAGAATCCATAATCGTCACCACTATTCCACGCCAACTTCCAAATAAGAGTGGAGAGCAGGAAGGGAGGGAGTTGTGTGGATCATTTAGCCTGCATTTGCCATGCTTTCTTCTGCTGAATCTGGTATTTCTATAGAGGGCAGCAGATGCTTCTCAGGAAAAACAAAGCAAAACGAAAAGAAAGCAAAGGGAGAAAAAAAATCCGTGGCCAAATAGGTTTGGGGAAAAGTGAGTTAAACGAAGTTCAAGCAAAGTTGAGCTTTCTTTACTAGGTAGTATCTGAAATCTACTTAAGTGCTAATGACATCATATGTCTGTAAGAGGCTAAGGAGTAGGCTGTTTTTGGAACAACCTTGGCCAGAGAATATATCTTCCTCCTACCCCTACAAGAACCCCTATTCATGTCATGGGAGACCCCAGTTTTCCATAGAACACAGTGTGGAAGCCTGACCTAGATGAACCCTGTCATTGTCAGTGGGAACTGCGACTGGAGAGGGAAAGGGACTTGTTCAGGTCTCAGAGTGGGACTAAAAGCTGGGGGACAAGGCCAGTTCCATGACCTCCTGCTGTCTGCTGATGTGCATTCCATCCACCCCTCAGACTCATTTCCCCCCTTACTTTTCTACATCACTGGAGCTGCTGGACCATGAAGGGGCTCTGGCAGGAGGCATGGAATTGGAGGACACTGTGAGCCTCTTTACAAATCCCAGCCTGCTTCTTAGGCAATGGTGGGGCACTAAACCAGGGATGCTGGGATTCTGGTCTGGGGGCAGTAGACCTGAGTGGGTGGCAGGAACAGAGCCCTGGCCCTTGTCTGCCTATCTTCCTCCTCCCATCCTCTGTCCCAAGTACCCAGGTGCCCTAGATACTATCACCAAGAAAGATGGTGCTGCCAAGAGCAGGAGGTATTTTTAGCCAGTGACAGGAGTGTCCACTTTTCTTACTATCTGAGTCATACCCTGTGAGCCCTATTTGGGGATTGTTTTCTTTGTAACTAGACCCCCAAGAAGGACAGGAGGATAAAGGAGCTGGCCCCGTACCCCCACCCACCTGTTTTTGTAGATCCTACAATATATACAGTACTTAAATAGGAAACTCCAAGTTAAGGTGTCATAATCTCCCCCATGACCCCCAGGGCCAGTGGGAGGATCAGATTGCCTGGCAGAGAGAGCCAAGGGAGAGTGTGGCTCTATTCTTCACCGAAGGACACTCTTCCTTGCCCAGGGCCACCCTTTCTGAGAAGGACAGGCTGGCAGAGCTGGCGGGGAACCGGAGAACAGCTGGCCCAGGGGTTCCCAAATTTCAGGCATTTTTACACCACCTCTGTGATTTAGCTACATCTGCCCTTTCCTGAAAGCCTTCCTTTGAATTCACTTATTTTTAAATTCAATAAATGTATTTTTAGAAGACACTATATCATTGTTGGAAATGGAAACTCAATATCACTTGCCAGAAATAGAAAGTAACTGTAAATATAAATAGGATGGAAACAAACAGTGTCATTCAGTTCTGGGTAGACAGTCCTGCCTGCTTTAGGCTCTAGGTGGAGAGGAGCAATTGTTCCACAGGCGCTCAGGATGCTAGTATCCAATTGTGACTGCCTCGTTGGCTTAATCCAAAAGAGGCAAAATCATGGAAAAGGCATTCTGTGATTGAGTGTTCTTTAAAGCCAAGGCCAGAACCTACAGATGGACGTTAGGTGAACACCATCCAACACCAAGTCAACACAGCCCAACCACCCCACCTCTAGGGAAGCTGTTTTCTACCCTTCATTCTACCACAAGGGGGTGGATGCTTGGGTCCCACGTCCATGTAGCGGGGGAACCAGGATTGGGCCACTGGACCTCCTGACTCCCGGGCCGAGTTCTCGGAGGGCGGGACCTCACCACATGCTGGGCTGGGGCATGACCAGGCCTGCTTGTCTTCTAGAGATGGAGCAGAAGGAAGGGAAGCCCTCTGAGGATGGGACCCCTGTCTCCCCCACCGCAGAGAACCCCAGGATGCCAGGAGCTGGAACCCCCACAGAGGAGACCAAGGGCTCAGCTGGGAAGACCATCAACGAGGAGTTTCCAGACAGGGCAGGAAAGCAGGAAAAAGCCCCAGCGGAGGATGGCATTTCAGGGGAAGCAAATGGGTTAGATGAGGTCATGGTGGAAGCCCAAAGGGAGGCTGGTGGGAGAGAGGATGCCAAGGCAGAACTTACAAGGGAGGATGGTGTGAAGGAAGAGCCCACAGCGGCTTCCCAGGAGATGACAGACAGGAAAGAAGAGACCAAGTCTGAAGCCAAGGAGGCTGAGGAAAAAGAGGAGAGCACTCTGGCCCCCAAGAAGCAGAAGGCTGATGGGAAAGAGGCCAAGCCTGAATCTGGGGAGAAAGCCAGTGCCAATGACAAAGACAAGCCTGAACCCAAAGAGGCCAATGGGGAGGAGGCAGCCAAGGTGCCCTCTCAGGAGGACAACCGCAAGACAGAGGAGCCCACGGCTGAACCCCAGGAGAAAGCTGCCGACAAAGAGGCCACGACTGAATCCCAGAAGGCAGCTGTGAATGACGAGGCTAAGGCTGAACCTCAGGAGGCCAGCGGGGAGGAGGCAGCCAAGGTGCCCTCTCAGGAGGACAACCGCAAGACAGAGGAGCCCATAGCCGAACCCCAGGAGGAAGCTGCTGACAAAGAGGACACGACTGAATCTCAGAAGGCTGCTGTGAACAATGAGGCTAAGGCCGAACCTCTGGAGGCCGGTGGGGAAGAGGAAACCAAAAATGATGCCCAGGAGGACGTGGTGAGTGGGGCAGAAGAAAGGAAAGAGGACCCCCGTCAAGAGCTCTAGGGCTGCCTGCTCCCCAGGAAGCAAGCCCTCCCTGCTTTATTCCCTTGGGAAAGTCCAGTCTTCCTGCCGCTGACACCAAGAGCCTGGCGCGGGGGAGGTGGGTACCAGGGAATGCAGCACTGTGGCCCCAGGCTTCCAGATCTTTCTGAGGTCCTCACAAAGCCAGGACAGGTGCTCGTGTGACTGTGAGACCACACAGACCACATTCATTCCAGGAACCAGGCAGTCCCAGCGGAGAGCAGGAGCAGGACGTGGAGAAAGAGCCAGAGGGAGGGGCAGGGGTGACTCCCAGCTCCCCAGAGGACTGGCCTGAGAGCCCCACGGAGGAGGGCCATGGCCTCAGCCCAGGTGAGTGAGAGCCGGGAGCCCACGGGATGCTGCAGGGGCTACCCTGGGGGAGGGGGCTCAAGGAGCACGTCACGGACAGCCCCACTCCCCAGCCTCCTGTTCCTCTCCTCCAGATGGGCTGGATCCAGGCTCCACAGCTTCTGGAGAGACCAGTGCTTCAGCCAGGTAATGTCAAACTCGGGGGCTCCAGCCCCACCCCCCCACCTCCTGCTCCCTCCAAAGTCTACCACACCTCAGCCTGCGCCTCCCGCAGCACCTGATTTCAAGGTATTCCAGGATTCCTGGCATTCAGCCTCCTATCCCAGGTCAGAGCCAGGAAACCAAAGGAGTCATAGGCAGAAGGGAGCGTGGAGGACACCCAGTCCCCCTCCCATGCCATGGCTGAAGTCTCTTCTTCAGCATCCCTGGCCCTTCATGGGAGCGCCTTATCTTGCAGCTCAGCATGTTGCCATGGTGCCAGCATCATCCATAAGAACATGATCAGAAAGCCTGAGTTTGAACAATGGCTCTGCCACTTACCGGCTGTGTGACCTTGGCCATGTCGCTTAACCTCTTCTTATCTGTGAAGTGGGCATAACAATCCTTTCTACCTCCTAGGATTATTGCGAGGCTTAGCTGATGTAATGGGTGCAGAGCACTTTAGCATGGTGCCTGCTGGTGCCTGGTGAGTGCTGGTTAAACTGACGGCCTTCTGCTTGCCATCGCACAGCTTTGGTCATTGGAAGAATCTTCCTTTATATTGAGTTGAAATCCACCTCCTCGTCCCTTTCTTAGGGAAAGATAACCAGTGAATATTCACTGAGCATCCACACTCACTTTCTTACTTGCTTTACACTCACTTTCTTACCAGACCTTAGAACCACCTTGTCAGGTGGGTATTCTTATCCACATTTTACAGATAAGGAAGCTGAGGCTCAGAGAAGTGATGTGACAGTCCCAAGATCACACAGCAAATAAGAGGCAAAGCCAGGATCCAGATTCAGGTCAGACCCCAGACGTGTCCTAGCCCTGCCCACACATCCTCACCAGACCACATGCTCCCCAAAGCTAGATGGGGCCCCATTATCCCTCCTCAACCCACTCCCAGTGCTGGGCACAGAATACATGTATGACAACCGTAGGCACCACAGCTGCAGTGATCCCCCAGGCCCACCCCCATGTCCTATGATGCTGGTCCCAGCCCCTCTCACGCTTCTCTGGACCTCCCCATTTAGTGAATCTTCACCCAGTGAAGTGCCCCAGAGCCCTCCGGAGCCCCCTCCCGCGGAGAAGAAGAAGGAGAAAGCACCAGAGCGCAGGGTGTCAGCCCCTGCCCGGCCCCGGGGCCCCCGTGCACAGAACCGCAAAGCCATCGTGGACAAGTTTGGAGGGTAGGACGCAGGCGAGGAGCTGGGCCGGGCTCTCCCTAGGAACCATGGGTTGGTGGGAGGGTGGCCTGAGGGGCTGTGGGGACAGCCCAGGCCAAGGCAGGAGGACTGACATCTGGGGGCTGGGGCTCCACCCAGTGGGGCCCTTCATGGTCTCCTGCCCATCGGCCTGGCCCTGTAACCTTCTCCCTTCACAGGGCAGCCTCGGGCCCCACGGCCCTGTTCCGGAACACTAAGGCAGCGGGGGCAGCCATTGGTGGCGTCAAGAACATGCTCTTGGAGTGGTGCCGGGCCATGACAAGAAACTATGAGGTGGGCACGGGACAGGAACCCATGGGTGGGGCAGGGATCCAGGGTGGCAGCACTGGGGAGGGTCTGAGTGGTGCAAACCACAATGGGTGAGAGGGTGGGAAGGGGGCCAAGCCCAGGCCCCTGGCTGAGGCTCACCGAGGCCTCCTCTGTGCCTTGCCTGCCACAGCACGTGGACATCCAGAACTTCTCCTCCAGCTGGAGCAGCGGGATGGCCTTCTGCGCCCTCATCCACAAGTTCTTCCCAGACGCCTTTGACTATGCTGAGCTGGACCCCACGAAGCGTCGGCACAACTTCACCCTAGCCTTCACCACGGCAGAGTAAGCTGCAGCCATGGGCTGGCAGAGCCAGATGGGAGCTGGGGGCCCCCTAGGATGAGGGCAGAATTCACAGGGGGCAGAGAGTTGCACAGTCACATGGATGCTGGCACCATACATTCATGTATCCAACAGATATTTTTTGAGCACCAGGCAATGTTTCACCCCTTGGGGATATAGCAGTGGGCAAGACAGACAAAAACCCCTGCCACTCATGGGTCACATTCTATAGGGTGAGACTGATCATAAACACACAGATGTGACATGTAATGCCAGGTGGTGATAGGACCATAGGGAAAGTGCAGGCAGGGTAAGGGACAGAGGAGAGACAGGCCTGCTATTTTAGATAGGGGGTGCTGCAGAGATTTGGGCTCAGACTCTGACTCTGCCATTGGTCAGTTGTGTGATCTTTGATGGGCTCCTTTATTTCTCTGAGCCTCCATTTCTGATCTCTAAAATGGGCACGATGTTTCCTCTTTTGCTGGGTGATTTTGAGAATCAAGTACAATAATTAAGTTCCTATATCTAGGAACTAGCCCACAGTAAGCACGTCAAAAATCATGGCTACTGTTACTATATTAAAATGAATACTATCATGGTTGTAATGATAGTTATTGTTCACTTTGCAGCCTAGAGGGGAGTTATTGCTGAGGCTCATGCAGCCGGGGGTCAGGGGTGGTGGTAGCTGGAGAAAGGGCGGGACACTATTATAGAAAGGCAGGAGGGGTGTGAGGAAGAGTGTGGGTTCCTCATTTCTTCCCAGACCTCAGGCCAAAGCAGAATCCTGAGAGGCAAAGATGTGGCTGCCTGGGCGGCTGCCGAGGAAGAGGTGCTTCCACTGCCAAAGCTCCAAAGCCAGCCTCAGCCAGAGGCAGCCTGTATCTACCGAGGCTCCGTGCAGTGAATGTCCCCTGATGGCCTAAGGGCTCACAGGAGCTCAGCCTAGCAGCACAGCTTTCTCTCCAGCACCCCGGAGGGACCCAGAGAGGCTTCTGAGCTGTGTGGTAGGCAGGGCCATACAGAGGTGTGGCCAATGAGAGCGACTCTGAGGCCCTGGGAGAGAGAGCTGAGCGCAGTTCCTCAGCCCTGGGACAGGGAGCCAGTGCCTGGGGATGTTGAGGCACCCTGGTCTGGCAGGCCCAGCCCTCTGGTCTAGTCCAGGCCCGGCCAGCAGCCTGCAGGGAAGCTTGCATGTCCACATTGGCAAAATGAGAGATTAGCATTGATCCAAGCTTTTCACGTTTTTTTCCAACAAACTAAACATGAAATGAATGTGCAACATATAAAACAGATTAAAGGGAGACCTTTTTAGACTGGGAGGAGCTCAGCGCCCAAGCCCCGCTTTCCAGGATGGCCCCTGAGGCGTGTCCACAGGGACTAGGACACCAAGGATGCCATAAACCATCAGCCTCAATGCCTCAGAGGGTCCCTTCCAGTTTCACATTATGCTCCCAAGGGATGGGGTGGTGCCCTGCACGGGGACAAGGGCTCGGGAGCACCTGTCCTGCTGCAGGCTCAGGAACACCTGTAATGGTGGCAAGCCCACCACTCCAGTGACTCGGTGTGGGCGTTCTGCTAAGAGCTTTTCTCAAATCGCCTCACTCGATTCTCACAACAGTCCCATAGCGTGGACACAAGCAGAGAGGTTACGTTATTTTCCAGGCTCACAGAGGAGGGTTGTGGCAGGACCGGGGTCCGGAGGCGAAACTCCTAGTCTAGACTTAAAGCTCTAAGTGAACATGGTCAGGACATGCAGCTCCGGCCTAGCCACGTGTCCCTGGCTTGTAGGGCACTGGCCACTGCCCTGCTTCTGTGGCTGCCTGGCCTCTGGCGCCAAGCCCGGCAGAGCCACAGGATGGTGGGAGGAAGACAGGCTGACAGGAGGCACCGGGCAGCGACAAGGGAAGGAGGTAGCGGGGATGCATGGGATGGAGGCGGAGAATAGAAGTGAGGTGCTTGGATTCAAATCCTGCCTCCTCCTTCCTAGCTCTGTGACCCTCAGCAGCTGAATGAACCTCTCTGGAAGCCTCATATCACAGGGGCTTGGTGTGAAGATTGTGAAAAGTAAGGGGTGTCTGCTGCTGCCACCACACTCCACTACCCTGTTCGAGAATTCTCCTCTGATTCCCACAGAGTCCTGGGATGAAGGGAGGGAGTGACCAATGCCGGAGCTCCCAGTGGGCTCCTTCGTGATGCTTGGGGAAACCCTCCTCCACTCCCCAGGCTCAATGGGCATGAAGGCTTTGCCTCTCCCACGTCAGGGGCAGCACCCTGACCCGTGGGCTGAGCTCACTGCCGGGGCTGCAGGGAGTTGGCCCCATCCTCCCAAATCCTCAGTCTGTGCCTGGCTCCCAGGCCGGCCCAGCTTGGGTTTCCACCCAGCCATCTCAGCCCCATCAGAGCCCTCGTTTCTCCCACTCACGCACCACGACCAGCTTTGGTGGGCTGGGACTGCTGAGACCTGGCTTGAGTGCAAGGACGCCAGGGGCGTCAGGCAGACCAGAGGCTGGGCCCTGGCTGTGTCACTCACTTTGACCTTGGGCAAACCACCAAAACCCTCTGAGCCTCCAGTTCCCCTTCTGCTGGTGGAGGATGGGAGGGAGGAGTACATGAGACCGTCCAAGGGGAAGCCTCTGATGAAGCACCTGGCATGTGACAGTGAGGCCCCAACAGTGATCAGCTCGGATTATCGGCCTCACAAAGCCAAGAGTGGCACACAGCCCCAGAGGGCAGCTGGGAAGCTGAAGATGAGGACTTGCTGCTAAATGCCACGCAGCTCCTCAGACACACTAAGCACTCCTGCCCTGGGGCCTTTGCATATGCTGTTTCCTCTTCCCGGACTCCTTTCCCCTGGATATGCACATGACTTTCGTAAGAGGCCTTCCCTGAGCACCCTATTAAAAAATACCAGATCCCTCCTCTAACATAGGCACATACCCTGTCTCCCTTCCCTGCCTTGGTTTTCTCCTTAGCATCTCTCTCCATCTGATGCACCATCTACTTTTTGCGTTGATTACTGTCTGTCTCAGTGCCATGGAGTGGGGAAGTTTTGGTTTTGTTCTCTGCTGAATTCCCAGAGCCTAGAAAGTACCTGGCACATAGCAGCTCTCGATAAACACACAGAGACGGAATGAATGACGCTTTTGGAGCTGCAGCTGCAAACCAGCACTCTGGCTCGGATTCGGTTTCTGTCCTTTAAATTCTTCCTGAGGGGCCTGGGCTTATAGGAGCTCCCTGGTCCCGAGGACAGATACATGTGCATGTGAAGGGCTGGGTTAATGGAGAACCAGAGACCAGAGGGCCCTGCTCCCATGTGAGGACACCGGTGTAGTGAAAACCTGGGCTATGGAATCAGACCCAGCTGGGTTTGGGTCTGAACTCTGCTGGGGCCTCAGTTATCAGTTCTCTCATCTGTACAACAGGATGGTTGGCTCAGATGATCTCCCAGCTCCAACACACGAGTCTGTGGGATTCATCCTTGCTGGGCTGCCCCCACCCATGCCCTTGGTTCCCACAGCCTTCACCTTTGACCCCCTGCTCCCCACCCCGCTCCACCCCGCAGGAAACTGGCCGACTGTGCCCAGCTGCTGGAGGTGGATGACATGGTGCGGCTGGCAGTGCCTGACTCCAAGTGTGTCTACACCTACATCCAGGAACTGTACCGCAGCCTCGTGCAGAAAGGACTGGTGAAGACCAAGAAGAAATAGGGAGCTGACTGACCCTGTGGGCAGGGTGTCCAGATCACCAGCCACGGCCTGGAGCCTCACTCCTGCCCAACAGTGGCCGCAGAGCCAGGGCTCGGCCAAAGGTGGCACCAGTCTTAACTGCATTAAAAGTACTTTTGTAAAATCCTGTCTGGTCCCTCAGTGTTCTCTGCCTGGGAAACTGTTCTCTGGGATGATAAACCCTGGCCACAAGGGTTTCCTCACCTGATGCGACTTCTCAATAACTGTGCAAGGTGTTCGGAGAAGGACAATAGCGTGGGTCCCATCGCTAACCGGCTGTGTGACATTGGGCCACACAGTTAACCTCTCTGAGCCTCAGTTCACAGTCTGAACGGGGATAATGGGAGTTCCAACCTCACAGAGGTGCTGTGAGGGTTAAATAAGACAAAGAAATGGGCAAAAAGCTTCACCCAGTGCCTCCCACATCAAGTGTTCAATAAGTGGTTGCCAAACATAAAAAACAAACTTAAATTTCCAGCCAATGGCACTTTTCCCAGTTATCTTCTCGTCTTTCCAGACTAGGGAACTCAAGGGCAGGGGCTGGAGTAGAAGATTCTCTAGAAATCTCACCCACATTGGCTGACTCCCTTGACTCACAGATGCCGCCCTTTCTGTCTCTCAAAAGCCAGCAGCTTTCCAGGAGTTTCCAATAATCACAATCAGAAAGTTCTTCCTTCAGGTGAGGTCAATTTTTCCGACTCTAGCTGAAGACTTGGCTTGTTTTTGTTTTTCTGTTGCTCATTAGAGATGAACCCATGGGCTGATTACAATTTCCCGCTAACACCAGTCTGGCTTTATCAGCCATTTGGGGCATATGAGAGCAGCTCATAAAAAAGCAAAACACAAAACACACCCCAAGCAGCTTAGCTCACCTGCAGGAGGTGTGGACTCTGCCCTGCTTGGCAGACTGGACCCAGCAATCCACTGGCGTGCTCTGTGCCTCGGCTGTCTCATCTACAAAATGGGGATGATCCCCCTGTGGGCCTTCCGAAGGCTCCTCTGGCCAGCACTCCCTACGGTGTCTGAGGAACGTCCAAGGGAAGCAGGGTCACACCTTTTATTATTAGACAGCAGCTCAATCCCCAGCCCATCCCCTCATCGAAGACTCCGCTGAACTCCAGAATTCATCTGTGACTTTAATGGCAGGCAAGCACACGATTTGTGGGCACCCCCCAAACCTGGAATGGAGGCACACATCTCATAGCCTGAGGCATGGTCCCCAGGAACTGGCAACCCAACGGGAGAGAAAGCGAATGGTTTCGAAACATATAGTCAGAGTCCTGGGATGGAAGTTAGATTCTTCACACTACGATTCATCCGTGGAAAATAAAAGGTTTAGCACCTAAATCTGAACACAACTATTAGTCATTTGGCTGATTTCAATCACACAGTCAACATGGGACCCTCTAGGTGCCTCCCCCACTAAAATCCCCCACTGCCCCCGGCCCTCAAGCCTGAGCCTGGGAGGATTCAGCTGGGCCGCTGGGCTGCATCCCCCGCAGGCTGGCCCCTCTACGATGAGGAGCTGGGGAACGGCCTGTACCTCTGCAAACCTAACTCCCCTGGCTCTGGGGTAGGCAAAAGGAGTGGGAGGGGGGCACCTGTGGCCAGGTGAACATGGGAGTGAGTCCACCTGCAACACATGTACCCACAGCCCCCTCCCTCCGCCACACACACACACAAACTCACAATTAACAACCTAAAGAGGAAAAATGCACAGGGAATGGGCCATAAAGGGCTCTCGCCCCAGTCCGCGAGGTGTGTCCATCCACCAAGTGGAGGATCCAGCCCAGCGGGGGGTCAGAAGCAGAGTTATTTGGGCCGGTCCACTCCAAATCGGAGGGTGAACTCTTCCGCATTCCTTCTGAACAGCTCTGGATTCTGTGTCAGCAGGTCGGCGAGTTCCACCCGCAGGGGCTCCCCCAGGTTCGGTTTATTCACCAGCATGTTGAGGGCCTCCAAGACTGGGGAGAGAGGCCAGATCAGGATGTCAGGGCAGAGGGAAAAAGCCCCAGAAGGAGGAGATGACTGCCCATTCCCAGATCCCCCCAAAAGGTTCCATCTCTTAGAATGACTCTACAGCCAAATCAAATGTCCCTCTCATTCTTGGATGACGATACCCAAGACCTTGACTGGTTATATCAGCAGTTCTCAAACAGCTAGTTCCACGGCTTCAGAGAAGCTTCTTACCATGGAGGTAACTGAGACAAGTGGGGTTTCTGACTCTTACCCCCGTTTCAACAAGAACCACTGTTTTTCTCTGTTATATTGAGATTCCAAATAAACTTTTTTTCCATGAGCTGTCCTCCAGAGCCATTTTAGAGTCATCCAAATGAACTTTTATTTGGACATATGGGTTCTGAGGCCGAAGACTGAAAACCACTATACCTCACGGCCCTTCATCTTTCACAGATGGCTCTGGAAACCAAGTGAAGGCAGCCACCCATCTCCCTAGGCACGTGCACACGTACAGCTCCGAGTGCGAGTGCTTCACAGACCCCCGAAGCTCAGCCAAGGACCACTCCTCTGCCCCCTCCCCGTGCCACCCCAGGGATCCTTGTCTCGGGGTCTTAGAGCTCCTGAGCTGGTCCAGACGCAGGGCAGCACACTGATGAAGCCATAGGCTCTAGAGCTGCAGTGTCCACTATGGTGGCCACTAGCCACACGGGGTCACCTAAAGCTAAATTAATTAAAATTAAATACAATGAAGAATTCGGTTCCTCAGCTGCACTAGCCACATGCGGCTGGCGACTACAGCACAGCTGCGGAGCATTCCCACGGCTGTGGGAAGTTCTGCTGAGTGGCTCTGCCAGCCGTATGACCTTAGGTGACCACTTCACGTCATACGCCTCAGTGTCCCTGTCTATTAAATGGGGCTAATGATAGCAATACCTCATGGGGTTGCTAAGGGGACAAAAATGAAGTTGGCATGTGATGCTCTTGGCACAGTGCCAAAAGTGCTGAATTACCTGATGGGTATTATCATTATTAGACCAATCCCCTCCACAGCCATTTAGGGCACTGAGTCCCAGAAAGGAACAGAGACTTGCCCAAAGTCCACAGATGGAGCAGCAGGCCTTCTTATCCCAAGCCCTTCCCTCTGCAGCCAAACTGCCTCTCTTTCCCACAAACCACGGCAAAGTTCCTCTGTCACACCTGCCCAGGTGTAGGAACAGAAGCAGGAGCAAGTCTGCCCATCTAGGATCACAGGAAGCATCCTTCTATCTGACGGTAAGTTCAGCTGAGACTCGCAATTTTTATCTCCTCTCCTTTGGGCTTTTCTAACTCAAAATAAGCCCCATAAACCTCCATCCAGTAACCCCCGCCCAGGATCAGTCCCTGCCCCCAGGCAAGGCCCAGCCCCACCTTGGCAGGTCTTGGTGCAAGGCTTCCAGTTCTCATTGCTGATGATGGGCAGGCAAACTTGGCCGTTCTCGTCCACATTGGGGTGGTAGATCTTCGTTGTGAAATTTACCTTGGGGGGCTTGAACGGATACTCCTCAGGGAAGCTGATGCGCAGGTTGAAGGCCTTAAGGTGGTAGGGAGGTTGGTCCTGCGCAGAGAGAAATGGTCAAGCTCTTATCTGCTTTTCCTCCCCCTGTCCCCATCCCAGGGTCCCAGGTACCCTCTGGTCCACTGTCAGGAAGAATCAGGAGCAGGGATACTCCTGGCAGCTGCGTCATGGATTAGCGGAAGGGTGGGATTGCAAAAGGAGGCAGAGAAGCCTGCTCTTGCTTCTACTATGTGACCACGGGCGAGCCATCTGCCATCTCTGGGCCTCAGTTTCCTCATTTGAAAAATGGGTAAAGATAGACTAGATGAGCTTTAAGGACCATCCCAGCTTTAAAGACTTTCAGAGAATTCTGGAAGAGGAAAAGGACAGAACATCCTTTCTTTGAGAGCTGTTAGCAAGTTCAGGAGAACACCATCATTAGGGATGAAGAAATGGAGAAAACGAGGAACCATGAGCCAAATAAACCTCCCTGCTTTTGAAATTACCCAGCCTCAGGTCATGCTTTATAGCAACACTCAGTGAACCAAGACAGAGGGTATCTGTGTGTCCTGCCTGTAGGGGCTTCTTCACAGAGGACGAGGGCAGCAGAATCGTGGAGCCGAGAGCTCGGGGAACCTGGCCATGCTCTGCCTCCAGCCTGCTGTGTGACTTTGGGCTTCTATAGGGCTCAGTTTCATCATCTGTAAAATGAAGACACTGGATGGACCAGACACAGGATTTCATACTGTACTTTCGGTCAGCTGTGAAACTCCTACTGCCTTCTAAGTTCTGGGTTAAATAAAGCATTTTGCTATTTAAAAAAGCTTTGAAAACCATTCATTTTTCATGGAGTGGTTAAGAGAAAAGACTCTGGAGTCAGCTGAATTCCAGCCCTGCCACCTTATTCTGGGTTACCACAGACAAGTTACTTAATCTCCTTGGTTTCCTTATCCTTATCCTCAACCATAAAAGAAAGATGACCTTCCTCATTGGCTGGTTGAAAGGATTCAATATGATCTCATATGTCATACACTCACAACAGCACTCAGTCCATAGGGGACTCTCAAGGAATGGGAACTCGTACTATGAGCTCCAAAAGGCTCATCCAGCTGAAACCTTCCATGAACCAGATGTGACAAGTGAGGCCACCTCAGGGAATTGAGACTGAGCCTTTGAGGGACAATTTGTCTGCTCACCTCAAAGACTTTTCTCCATTCTCCTTCCCCTGCTGGCCAAACCATCCCCTCCTTTATGGCTTCATCAGGCACTTTCAGGTGCCCTTAGCTGGTTATTCTGCACCAAGCTTTGGTCCTCCAGCCCTGGGATTCTTCCCAACTAGTGTGCTTCTTCAGGACGCTTGTATGGCTGGGCCAGTTCTGGGGGCATACCTAGCCATCTTGGTCTTGCCAACCATTGAGATCCCCTGATTTCATAGTATTCTCCCAAATGTGATCATTCCTAGGTTTTCCCACCACCCACCTTCTTCCTTCTGACCTGCTTCTCCCGCCACTTCATCATCTCAAAGCTGGTCTCACTGGAGATCTAATCAGTCCCTGTAGCTCCTTCTAGCATCGTCTTCCCCTGGTACCTGAGCCCAGAACAGATATCCTCACTCCAAGCCAGATAAGTGGATCACTTTAACACAGCAACCCAAGGAACTTGACAGAGTCTCCAGTGCTGACCTGACTCAAGCCTTTCTCCATTTCTCTGGACTACAGGTCAGGTGGAAGAGAAGGTGACACAAGCGAGGCCACTGAATTGTCAGTGAGAAGTCCAAATCCTAAATAATAAGATGAATTGCTCTCTTGATATTCCAGAGAGCTTTGACTAACAAAAAGCTCAAATGTCTTAGTTTTTATTTCCAAGTAACCAAAAGTTGAATACATGAAATTCAATAAATGAATTTCTCAAAGCAGGCATCTTTAGTCACTAAAAATTGCATGACAAAGGAGAGATCCTGCATTTTGATAGGTACTTGGGAATATTGCTTTCAAAGGGAGATTTTATCAAGATCATATCAAATAACAAATGGAGAAAAATGAGAACAATAGTGATGAGCTAACTGTGTTACCATATGTAACAGTAATTTTCTGAAATAAAACCTTTAAAAGAAAATAAAATACAATTTAGGTTTAGGGGAGCAAATTCTACTAACTGTGGGAAACTGGAAGTTTATCCCTAGCCTTGACAAAGATCCAAGAGATCTTTATTTCTTCTCCTCTTTGATGCTGTTTGTCTACTGAAGCCTCTATGGTGGGCATAGTGGCTACTGGTTTGAGGAAGGGGTCTACTACTAAGTCCAAAAGTCTTTTAGCATCTTCATCAGTCTGCCTGGACCTCTGAAGCAATCAATCCAGAGATAGACCCCTTCCACCAATGATAACCTTCAATAAAAAGACTCTAAGGCAGGAAAAATTCTTGCCTAGTCCTAACCCTCCCTACCCATACCCCTGGCCTAAGTCATCCCCAATCCAAAGCCATGATCCCCGTGGAGGACACTCACAGGCAGGAGGAGAGCATGCCACACCAGGACATTGGCATCATCGCTGAACAGGTTCCGCAGGTATTGGGGAGGCTTCTTCTGAAGATCTTCTAGCTCCTGCAGAGGGCACAGCAAGTGGCAGTTGGCCTAGTCCTCCCTACGTCAGCCCCCTTGCACCAGCCGCAAGCTGTCCCAGGTCTAAAACAGGACATCGCAGGGCCACAGCTGGCAAAGTCAAGGCCCCCGTTTACTGAGCACTTAGTATAAATCTGGCACAGTGCTAGGTGCTTTAAGTAAATTATCTGATTTTGGTCACACCACAACTCTGTAGGTACTAGATGTAGGGAAGAGATATTCTTCCAGATGTTAAAAGTTGGGAGCAAACTCTCTTAGGAACTTTTTTTCTCCTGAAAGCAAAATACTTAACCTCTGTCCTCTTGCCTTCCTCCTAGAAAGTCACTAGATCCTAATTCCCTACCTTTCTTCCTTCCTCTCTTCCTTCCATACGCATTGACTGAGAGTCCACAGCAAAGACATCACCTACCCCTTCAAACTCCACCAGACCAGGGCTGGGGAAGGGAAATTACTCAGGTAGACCACAGTGGAGAAGAACTCTACACACCAAGCAAAGAAACAAGGGGACAAGAGTGACTCCCTTCCTGGAAATGTAGCCCATTCACCTGGACATCACTGAATTCTCCCAACTGCCATTTACTGAGCATCCTCTACTGACAACTTGGCTAGGACAGGGCCCAGCCCTCAAGAACTTCATTGGAGTAACAGAGGAAATGTGAAGGTGCTTATATAAACAACGCGTGTGGACACACAGTAGGGAAGGAGACCAGAAGGCAGCAGGAAGGCTTCACAGAAGGTGTACACTGTGAGCCGGGCCATGCAGAATGAATAGGAGTCTACCGTGCAGAGAAGGGGAGAGGAACCAAGGCAGAGGGCCTAGTTAGGGCAACTGTGTACAGTGTGTCCTGTGCAAAGTTAATAGTTATTAGCAAAAGAGTTCCATGGTCAAGTATGTTCGGGAAAACTAGGCTAAAGAGGTTTCTTCACTGTAGATCTTCCCAGAGCCTCTAATATGCCACGGTGTATGGTGCCTTTCCAAGATGCGAGCCCACAGCATGCAGTACTTCTCAAATGTATGTGACCAAGGAAACCTGCTCCTTTTGGGGGTCTTGAAGGACTACAGACCTTTTTGTGGGAGGCAGATAAAAAGACATTCAAGGGTAGATCACATTCCTCTGGAATAGTCAGTGGGTGTAAGCCAGTGGTTCTAAACTGGGGGCGATTTTACCCACAAGGAGCCATTTGGAATTGTCTAGAAACACTTTTTTTTTTTTATTTGAGACAGAGTCTCACTCTGTTGCCCGGGCTGTAGAGTGCCGTGGCATCAGCCTAGATCACAGCAACCTCAAACTCCTGGGCTCAAGCAATCCTTCTGCCTCAGCCTCCCGAGTAGCTGGGACTACAGGCATGTGCCACCATGTCCGGCTAATTTTTTTACATATATTTTTAGTTGGCCAATTAGTTTCTTTCTATTTATAGTAGAGACGGGGTCTCGCTCTTGCTCAGGCTGGTCTTGAACTCCTGACCTTGAGCTATCCACTCGCCTCGGCCTCCCAGAGTGCTAGGATTACAGGTGTGAGCCACCGCGCCCGGCCTAGAAACACTTTTCATTGTCACAAATCGGGGGACTGCTACTGGCATCTAGTGAGTAAAGGCCAGAGATGCTGATAAACATCCTACAAAAAATTATCTGGCCCCAAATGTCATCAGTGACAAGACTGAGAAACCTTTGTGTAAAGAAAGGCCAAACGCAGTCCACAGTTGGGGGGGGCTCTTCAACGCTGTGGGCCATCTGAACTTTCTCTGCCCCCACCCAACATAAGCACACCTCATTGCCTCCTCCTATCTCTCAGCTTATATGCCATTTCTGACAGCCAACAAATTCCTTCTGGTGCCTTCTGCCCAAAGTCTGTGGCCCCTCATTTACCTTTACCCCAAACGAGAAGCATCTGCTATTGGAAGTCCTAATTTCAGTATTGTCTGTGACTCTTTGACAAGAATGCAGCCCAAGGTAGAACAAAGAAGATCTGAAATAGACATTTTCCTGACTTTACCCTATAAGTAGGAACACTTGGACTTTATCTGTTATAGTTGAGTTCTGCCAAAATTTTCCCAAAGCCCAAGGAAGTTGAAACCCAAGCCAGGACACACAGCTCTTTCCTAAGGCCTGTTAGGAAATCACCTGACTTAGATGAACAGAAAATGAAAGGAGAGAGGCCATTAAAAAAGCCTGCAGGCTAAAGCCCCATGAGCCTGGGCTCAAATTTCAGCCCAATCGCTCCCTACAGAATGACCCCAGACAACCAAGTTATCTTCTCTGAGCCCCAATTTCCTCATCTGTAAAATAGGGTATATCACTTATCTCATAGAGCTGCTGTGCGAATTAGATGAAAAATAACTGATGAAAACTGCCTGGTGTTTAATGGAGCCAGTGTGATAAATACTGGCTCCTCTCTCTTTCCCACTTGGCTGGAAAGACCCTCTGCTGCATATTTCTGCCAAGCAGCAGATTTCAGTTTTGGGCCAAGCCTGCTCTGGGTGCCCCAGTCTGGGACCATTTTCTTCTCAGAGGCTGAGAGTAGCGGGCACCCCCTTCACCCCTCAAGCCTGCCCTTCCTCTCTGCAGACTGAAGGGGCAACCCTTTCTTGGAAGGTCAGAGGCCTGTGTCTCTCAGAAGGAAGAAAAGAATTTCTCTTCCTTCCGTCTATCTGCATCTCCTGCTACACCGCATCCTCCAAACACCCTGGGTTTTCTCACCTCCTGGGGAAATTGCCCCTCCCAACCCTTCCAGACCTTATTTCAAATTGTACCCCTAATAGGAATGAAGGCTCAAAGAGGGAGGATTTTTGTTCATCTCTGTCTCCCCTACTTCCTGGAACAGGGCCAGCCCACATAGACATTCAACATTTACTGAACCAGTGGATACAAGCCACCTACTCCAGGAGGTCTTCCAGGTCAACCTGGGCATCTTTTCCTTCAGAGAATACCCAGGCAATTTTGCCCGCAGATTCTAATCAGCATTCCCTACTTCTCAGGACTCTAGCAATGTAGGCATCCAATTATGGGATAGGCCATGGGTTATTCCAAGGCAAGGACCTTGCCCTGGTTCTCTTTCCATAACCCACCCACCCACCACCACCAGCAGAACGCCTGGCACCAAGAAGCCAAGGAACCCTTCCTGCACTTGAGACATGCTCAATTGTCATCGTAAGTTTCCGGCAGGAGAAATGAAATTGAAACCAGTTTGGGGGAGCCGGCTCATCTTCACCCCCAGCACAGCTCACGGAGCTAGCGACATCTCCGGCCCCAAAACTCCAGCTCTTGCCCCTCTCCCAGACCCAGTCCTCCTCTGGGTAGGGGGCAGGGATGACAGAGATTCAGCCAGCCCTGGTGTCCAGAAAAATAAATAAATGCGTTCGGAGAACCGCGGAGGGAGGAGGGGACAGGGAAAGCGGCACGAGAACGGGCGCATCCCACACGCCGTTACCTTCGCCACTCGCTTGCTTGCCGTCATCTCGGGACCGAGTGTGTGGCACTGACGGGCTCCAGCTGGACACTGCACGACACGCTGACACGGTGAGCCCCGCCCCGGGGACCCTGCGTCCGGAGGCCCAGCCCACGCCCCGCGCTACCGGCGCGATCGCTGGGTAGACCTTCTCCCCACCGCTCGGCTGAGACTAGAAGGCCGCGGAGGAGAGGACTAGCTGGGCTCCGGCCAGACCCCCGGCGCCGGGGGCTCCGCCTGGGAACTCGCGCTCTTTGTCGGGAGACGCGGGCGGGCCCTGCAGCGCGCGGCGTCGCCTGGTCCCTGCGGGCCGCTGGGGGGCGCCGCGCACCAGGCTGCGAGCGTGCAGGGGGCGGTGCCGGGATCCGCCCATCCGGGTTCCAGCCCAGGCTGCGCCGTGGGCAGCCGCGCTGGAGAGCCGGGGTCTCTGTCAGTCCCCTCCGCCCCACCCTAAATACACACTCGCCCTGAGTGAGCGGTGCCTGCAGCTCCGCGACGGGCGGCTCGGCGGCCTCTCCATAGACCGTGGCCCTAACCCCTCCCCTAGCGCATTCCCGCAGCCCCCGGGCAAGTCCGTTCCCTCCGTGAGCCCAGGGCCCCACCTCTAAAAATGAGTCGGGGACGGCGTAGACCACATGCCCTCCAAGCTGCTTTGGGCAGTGTGGGGTCCTTTGTGCTGTCCAGCATTCGGTGGCGGAACTGCAACGACGTTCTCCCAGGTTGCTTGGTGCAGAGCACCGCAAGGGGGTGCTTTAGACCCATTCTCCTTCGCTTTGGGGGTTCGGGCGACCATCATCCAGTCCTTGGCTAGGCTTAATATTAATATTTAGTAAGTGCCCACTATATGCCGATTTGGGAACCAATTGGCTGGGGGAAGTCCCAGGATGGACTTCAAGAGCCTCCTTCAAAGACAGGCTGCTCAGCGTCCCTTATTTTACCCCCTGCCCATTACAAACTGTGGGCCTAGTATAGCCCCCGTACACGACTAGCAGTCTCCGCCCCTCCGTGCAAAGACAGAGACCCCAACCCAGAGCTACGTTGCCCAGGCTGGTCTCTAACTATCCTCAAGTGATCCTCCTGCCTGTGCTGGGATTACAGGCGTGAGCCACCGTGTCTGGCCACCCCTTGCATTTTTAATGATAGTGATCAGAGGATCACCTGATACTATGGGAGCGTGGAGGAGAGTCACTTGATGCAGCTTCAGAGAGGCGCAGAGGTTTCCCGGAAGAGAGAAGAATCCAAGTGTATTATGAAGCATGATGAGTTGGCTAGAGTAAGAGCGTGGGATGACGGTGTTCCAAGAAGAGGGAACAGCAGCAGCAAAGGCAGGGTGGCAGTGTATATGGAAACTGGATGCGGAGCAAAAGCCTCTGTCCATGCTCCTTGGTTCTCCTTCCCTTCTCTTGAAGAAACGAAGCATCTCTGAAGTCACAGTCATGGATTTAGCCCCAGTCTCCCCGTCCAGGGTCCTCTACCACAAGGTTTGGAGGCCCACATATATAAACTTCATATGCTTTCACAATACTGGTCAGAATGAGCCCCGAGGAGACCCAGGTTCTAGTTCCACCTCAGTCCCCATGTGCAGCATGACCTTGGGTGGGTGGTGGAAACGCCTGTCTGCTTCCCAGGACTGCTGTGAGGCTAAGCTCACAGAAGTAGAGAAACTTTGAAAATTAGGTGGGGTGTGGTGGCTCACGCCTGTAATCCTAGCACCCTAGGAGGCCAAGGCGGGAGGATTGCTTGAGCTCAGGAGTTTGAGACCAGCCTGAGCAAGAGCAAGACCCTGACTCTACTATAAAAAAAAAAAAAAAGAAAATTATACGTGCAAGTTATAAACAATCAGGTTGGAATCCCAGCTCCACTGTCCTTGGCTGGATAACACTGGGCACGTTACTTGGCTTGTCTGTGCCTCCGTTTCCTCATCTGTAAAATGGGGCTAATCATAGTGGATGTGAGGACCAATGAGTTGATATTTGTAAAGAACTTAACTTAGAACAGTAGACAACTGCTAATGGTTGTAATAATGATAACGTAATAATAAATATTAAAATGGTGGCAGGGGGCTACCCAGGAGTGAATGTACTGAGCTGGAGGAAGAGCTGCCTGAGCCTGCTCCCTTAGAGCAATGACAACACTGTCTTCTCGGATGGGCGACCCTGTTTTACTTCTCTCTTATCCAGTCATTGGCGTTTATTCATACATCTACAGCATTTGTTGAGCACCTGCTTGCACAAGGCCCTATGATGAGCACTCTGCGGGACACAGGCAGGGGTTAGGCCAACTGTGTCTTCACTGTTGAGTAGAAGAGACATCTGTGTAGATGACAAAAGGCTAGAGGAGAAAGACCTCTAGGCTTGTCTCTTCCAGACTTAGCCCTGCCAGCTGTAAGGCCTGCCAGTTTCTTGTGAGGTTAAAATGAGATCATGTATGTGAGGGGCACCGCATAGGTGCTGAAGTACTTTACCTATTTGTAATGCCTCTAGAGTTCTGGGCAAGAGATTCAGGTTATTCAGAAGTCTCCAAGAACCGTCAGTGTGTGTTTGACGGGAGAACTGGGGTTAGGAAGAAGCAGTTGATTTTTTTTTCAGGCCCACTCGCTGGGTTTGTTCCTGTCTGTGGCAGGGAGGGTTAATCTCAGAACTATCCCAGCCCTCCCCATCTCCCTACAGCTTAGAGAGGTTCTTGGAGAACTGAGGCAGAAGAGAATTTCCTGCTTGTAATTGAGGAAGGGACCTCCTCCTGCACACCCCCACACTCCCTTCCCCGGGGTTAGTCACACACACATGCACATACACATACACGCCTCCTCATGGGCTGCACCATCAGCGCTGGCTTGCGGTTGAGGTAGAAGGGATGGCATAGAGGCAGCCATGGAGACAGGGAGTCCCAGAGAGGAGCTAGGGTATTCCTGCCGCAAGAGCAGGAAGATGACGTGGTGAGTCAAGAAACCTGCTTCCTCAGCGTGGCTCAGCCACTCGCTTACTTGCTTGTCATGGGACTCTGGACAAGAGAAGTAACGGTAGCAACAGATAACAACAATAACTAATATGCATTGGATGTGCCAGGATGTATGAGCCTGCTCAGGCTGCCATAACAGAATACCCCAGGCTGAGTGGCTTAAATAACAGGAATTTATTTTCTCACGGTTCTGGAGACCGAAAGTCCAAGGTCAAGATTCTGGTTGATTTGGTTTCTGACGAGGGCTCCTTTCTGGCTTGCGGACAGCCAGGCCACCTTCTGCTATGTCCTCATGACCTTTCCTCAGGTGCTTGCTGAGGTGGTGCAGGGGAAGAGAGAGTGAGCTCTCTGCTGTGTCTTCTCATGCAGACAACAATCCTATGGGATCGGGGCCCCACCCTCAAGACCTCATTGAATCTTTTTTTTTTTCCTCATTTAATCTTAATCACTTCTTTAGAGGCCCCATCTCCAAATACAACCACACTGGGGATTAGGGCTTCGATACATGAATTTTGGGGGACACAGATATTCATAACATAGACTTGTACTAAGTGCCTGGTAGGTATTATTGTAATTGAGCCATTCAATAAGCTTAATTTTCTCTCTAACTTCATAAAATATGTGCTTTTATTGTCTCCATTTTATAGGTAAAGAAACTGAGGCTAGGTGACTCACTGGCCCAAGGTCACACTGCTGTTCTGTCTCTAAATTGGAACATAAACCCAGACCTACTGACTTCCTGCTTTTTAATCGCCACGTCTAGCTGGACCTCAGTCCTCATGTTAAAAATGAGAGTGAGCAAGCTCCGCGGTGCGAGCCTGTAGTTCCAACTACTTGGGAGGCTGAGGTGAGAGGATCACTTGAGCCCAGGAGTGTGAGACCAGCCTGGGCAACATAGACTTTGTCTCAAAAAAAAAATGAGGGTGAGAATCTCTGTCCTGTCTGCTTCATGCTTCATTCTTGAAAAGTGATGTGCACATATAACTTGTTTTCCTTAACAAGGAACAGCCTCTAAAATTGTGCTGTCCTGGGATGTCCAATTTGTCCCCAGGTTCTCTTAATCCCAGAGCTGGAAGGGAGTTTTGAGATCCTCTAGTGTTGTCTAACCATCTAACCACCCTACTTTCCTCTACATCCCTCTGTATGAATGAGAAACCCTGGGCCCAGACCGGGGAAATGGCTTGCCCAGGTCATGGATTAGAACCCAGGTCTCCTTAGGGCTGATCTAGTTACACCTTTGCAGGTTTCCCTCAATTGGCTCAACCTCAGCCTCGTCCATGAATTTTTCTGAATTGGGCCTTTTGGTGGGAGAAAAGGGGTTGCACCGAATCTGGTAGGATTAATGTTTGTATGAGAAGAGACACCCACCACCACCGCCACAAGCACCTGAGGGAAGGCTATGTGAGCACATAGCAAGAAAGTGGCTGTTTGCAAGACTGGAAAAGAGCCCTTATCAGAGAGCTGAGGCCTAGATTGCCATCAGGCACAGATAGCATTTAGGAAGCGTCCCCTTGTCCTGAACCAGGACATAGTGAGGTCCATGCTTATAGCTGCATGACTCTGGTCAATGCAATTTATAGGCTCCCTACCTTGGTTTTCCCATCCATTTTCTTAGGATTAGTAAGTACAGGTGGCAAACTGGTGGCTCAAAAACAAGATCAATTTTGCAGGATTTCTGTGGCTTGTATATGTTTTTAAATATGATGCTGTAGAGGAGAAAAAATAATTCTTTCTCTACCCTTCATAGTTGTTGGTTGGGACAGACCTCTGTAACAAAAGACAGATTAACAGGAGAAAAACAAATATGTTTATTAACATGTATACCTCATGTCTGCATGGGAGATACCTAGGGACATGAGTCAGTCTCCAAGAGGTGGCTTAAATACCATTGTCTGCTGAAACAAAGAAAGAAGGGTGAAGCAGGCAGGAAAAGTGTCATAAACAAGGATAAGGGTTGTTACACAGATTCCAGTCAGTGTCTTTTCCCTTGATAAAAGTTTCCAGTGATTTAGAGTCATCCTTCTCTTCCTGTTACACAGAAAGAGAGAGAGACTTACAATAGAGATTTCCTTTATAGGTATAAATTTCTTTTACAAAAAGACAACTTCTACTCTGTTTTCAGAGCTTCTCCTATGTCTGCTGTGTCTTAATCAACTGAAAATAATCCTTATGCCAAAGAGGGATGTTTTGGGGTGGTGACATATTCTGATCTCCTACAGTCATATTTTGATGTAGCATGTCCTGAACTCCATCAATGCAACGTTTTTAAAAATGAGAGAGTGCCAAACTAAGTGCCTAACTAAGTGCCAAACTAGGAAATACTTATTTCAAGCCAAGGATTATTTCCTTAATAAATAAATAATAAATAAAGTACCTACAAATGAATAAAACTATCAACAACTTTAGTTGAAAACAGACAAAGGATGTGAAAAGATAATTCAACAAAAAGGACACACAAATTGTTCTTAAACATGTGAAAAGTTCATCAACTATGCTCATAATAGGAGCAATGTATTTGAAAGCCACACCAAGATACCACTTTTGACCTATCAGATTGACAAAATAATTTAAAAGTTCGATAGTATACATCCTCGGGAGAGCGTAGGAAAATAGGCATTCTCATGTATTGCTGGTAGAATGTCAATTTGTATGACCTCTGTGATGAGCAAATCATAAGTAACTTACCAAAATCATCAATATGCATTCCTTTGATCCATCAGTTCTCTTTCTAGGCATTTTATCCTACAGATATATTTATCAATGTGTGAGATAATATAAATACAGGCTTATTTATTACAGCAAGACTTTGGAATCAATCTCTGTGTCTATCACAAGGGATCTGGTTAAAAAATAATGGTACATCCATACAAAAATATACCAGACACCTGTGAACAAGAATGAGGAACCTGTTTATGTACAGTGAAGGCTCTTTAAAAATTTTCAGAAAAAAAGGCAAAATGTAGTACACTGTGAAAAGTATGTTATAATTTGTGTCAATAAAGGAAAAATGACATTTGCCTCCTGTGCGTAGAACATCTCTGGAAGGATACAAGGCACTGGAGACGGTGATGGTCTCCAGGGAGGGGATCTTGGTGACTAGGTCGTGGTGGGGGTAGGGGTGGACTTTTTCACTGTAAACTCCATTTCCTTTTAATTTTTTGAACAATGTTGTATGAACTGCCTCTTCATGAATGAATACCATTTCAACTAAAAAATATTCTCGCTTTTTTTTTTATTTTTTTTTATTCTCTCTTTTTTAAACCCAAAGATTTTTGCATTAAAATGTGTATTTCTGGGTTCTCTTGAACAACGAGGTTCTTGGCAATAAGAAGCCCACATGCCCTCATGGCAGTGGTTGGCTGGAGCCCAGCAGGGACAGACCAGGAATGCACGCCCCTGTCTGCCATACTCCTCGCCACCCCCTGTTTCTCCCAACCTGGCCAGCTTCACTGCTTTTTAAGCTGTTTGGCCCTGTGAGGAACTCCTGCTCTGGAGTCGCTTTGTACTTGTTAACCTCCTGTCTTTGATTCTCTCTTTTCCTTTCTTCTCCAGGGTCAGGGTTCTTCATGCTCTGTGATGGTTGTGACCTGTACAGACAGATGTGTACCTGTCCTAGGAGGTGTGACAGTGACTGGTCCCTGCTCAAGACCCTTCCTGGGACTTCGTGGGGGAGAATCGTTGTCATCTACCACCCTTGGATGAGGCAGAAACTTTTTGTTTCTGTTTTTAGAGACAGGGTCTCACTGTGTTGTCCAGGCTGGAGTGCAGTGGCTATTCACAAGTGTGATTGCAGCACACTGCATGCAACCTTTAACTCCTGGCCTCAAGTGATCCTGATCCTCCCACCTCAGCCTCTGCAGTAGCTGGGACTACAAGCATGCACCACCATGCCCAGAAGAAACTTCTATTTTGATGGCTCTATCTAGGTTGAAGGAGGCCCAGTGACAGAGCTGGAGGGGATCTTAGAGACCATCTAAAAAACAATCAAGAAATATATTAATAAAAGGGGAAAAAAAGACTTTTCAAACACCATGGAGTATGGCAGCAGACCTGTGTGTTTAAGGACTGCAATATATACTTTTCTGTTTGCATGTTAAAGACTAATCTGGAAGGATACTTAAAAACCTGATAGAGTCATTATCTGTTTGGGAGGGAAAAAAATTTGTCTACATACAGCATACTTCCTCAAGTTGTTTGCCTTTTACTGTCTCTGAATTATTATAGAGGCTTAATAGACTTCCTTCCCCTCACCCCATGAGAAAACCAGTTTGCTTTTATTTATGTATTCATTTCAATATTCTTGCTCTATAAATGTGTCTGTTTTCAGATTCTCTTTTGATTCTAACATCTCTTTGATTCTAACATCTGCCTGGTTCTCTCATTGATTAATGAGTAGAATGAAATCTTTAACATGTGTCCATATTATATCTGCATGGGAGTCATGATTTTACCTTTTTCTGAAACTTATTTTTGAACAATGGACTAACCTGGAAGGATGCTTAAGAAACGGGCCAGGCCCAGTGGCTCTCGCCTGTAATCCTAGCACTCTGGGAGGCCTAGGCAGGAGGATCCCTTGAGGTTAGGAGTTCGAGACCAGCCTGAGCAAGAGCGAGACCCCTGTCTCTACCAAAAATAGAAAAAATTAGCCGGGCATGGTGGCATATGCCTATAGTCCCAGCTACTTGGGAGGCTGAGGCAGGAGGATCCCTTGAGCCCAGGAGTTTGAAGTTGCTGTTAGCTAGACTGACCCCATGGCACTCTAGCCGGGGCAACAGAGTGAGACCCTGTCTCAAAAAAAAAAAAAAAAAGTGAATAAGAGTGATTTATCAGTTTGGAAAAGGAAGCCGAGTATCTAGGGATGGGATGGGAAAGAGACTTACTTTTAGTAGTTTTGTACTTTAAAATTTTCATACCATAAAATTTGAGTAGAAATTTCAAGAGAATAACCATTCAAAACTATAAACAAATAGTGTATTTAATGAAAATTTATTTGAAAAGAGGGAAATAAAAATAGGAAATAAAACCTAGTGATGAAGAACATGGGATATAAAGTCAACCAGATGTGGGTTTAAAGCTCTAACATTTTCTAAGTGACTTTGGGCAAGTTGCTTAACCCCTTTAATCCTTAGTTTATCTGTTAAATGGATATAATGAGACCTTGTTTCTAATGTCACTGGGAGGATTAAATGAGATTTTTTTTTTTTTTGAGACAGAGTCTCACTCTGTCACCCGGGCTAGAGTGCCGTGGCGTCAGCCTAGCTCACAGCAACCTCAAACTCCCGGGCTCAGGCGATCCTCCTGCCTCAGCCTCCCAAGTGGCTGGGACTACAAACATGTGCCACCATGCCTGGCTAATTTTTTCTATATATATTTTAAGTTATCCAGCTAATTTCTTTCTATTTATAGTAGAGACCGGGTCTCACTTTTGCTCAGGCTGGTTTCGAACTCCTGACCTTGAGCGATTCTCCTGCCTTGGCCTCCCATAGTGCTAGGATTACAGGCGTGAGCCACCACGCCTGGCCTAAATGAGATTTGAATATGAAAATTTTTAGCCCAGGGCCTGGCATACAGTCAACACTCAATAAACCTGGACCACAATAAATAATGACCAACATTATCATCATCAACATCATCATCATCATCAAACTCAGTGGCTCCCAAGTATAGAATGAACCCACTGAAGGGATATCAAACAATTTAAGTGGTATTAAATTAAAAAATCACAGATTGAGAAAGCTTTTCCTTTTGAGTTTGTTTTGTTCCTTCTTAATTTCTCAAGGACAAGCTATCAGTTTAATACTCTTCAGTCTTTAATACCTAACACATGCTAACCCTATTTTTAACAGAGAAGGAGGAAGCTTCGTTAGAGATTTCACCTGGAGATTTCACCAGGCAGAATCAGCTAGAATTTCGTCACACTGTTCTGTTTTCACTGCGTTTATTTTAGAGTTATATTCATTCCAGGGCTGCATTCTGACTTTCATGGGCCCTAAGCACTTTTGCCTTGGTGTGTCTCTTCCTCCATTTAAAGAAACTTTTTAAAAAATTGTATTTTACAATTACATTGGTATAAATAAGAATATAATCTTGGCTAGATTCATTATTGTATATTCATTATTATGATATTTATTTTTTTCTTCTGATTTTAAAAAAAATTACGATTTAAAGCATTTTCATTGACCCCTAAAAGTGTCATGGACTCAGGGCCCTGTGGGTGGTTGGCCCTGGTTCATTCTATTTGTGGAGAGTGCTACCGATTTTTCATTTATACAGGAGATGTCAGGTTCCTTTTTTATACAAGTGTATTCAAGTAAACGAAATGAGTCCATTAAACAATATGGAAGTAGATAATAGTACAGGGGGTGTGAAGATGGGGCAAAAATGAAAGCCCTTCATTGTACAGATAAGAGGAGGCTGAGGTCTGGGGATTTAACACCTCGTGGAGCCAGGACGGACATTCCCAAGCTTTCCAGACCCTTGATGACGTTTTGTGATGAGGCATCTCAGCTCCCCAGCACACTACTGGGAATGGGATGATCCCTCTCCACGGGCCCTGGAGCCCGTCCACAGGGATGCGGGAAGTTCCCAAGTTACCCCACAGCCGGCTCTGGCCAAGCCCTGGGGGCTGGGGAGTCGGCTTCCCAGAGGACCCTAGGAGGAAACTGCTTCAAAACTGGGTTTTGTTGCCATCAGAACACGGCTTCAAAACTGATCAGAAAGGCCAACAAAAGAAGTCCCTTTAAATCCAGGCTGCTGCACCTTGTTTTTTAAAAAAAAAAAAAAGAGAGAGCTTTGAAGAAGAGTAAATTAGCATTCTGACCAGGGGGCTTCTTCAAAGGCCTGAAGACACTGCTGTCACCCAGTTAACCATATCCTGATCAGAGGACACTTCCCAAGGTAGAAAGCAGGGCCCCCGGGTCCCCCATCCCCCCAGGGTTTTTGTTGCCGCCTACTTTTCTATTTTAACCTAAGGGAGTCTAAGAGGCGGAAGAGAAAGGGCAGAGGCCGAGCAGGAGAGCCGGAGTCCGCCAGTGGGCCTGCTTTCCAGGTCGGCTTTCCAGGTCAGCTATCTGGATGGCAAATTAGGAAGGCGGTGGGAGACGACAGTGGTCTTTGAAACTGCGGAGGGAGGAAGAGTTCTGTGAGTGAGGAGCTTTTGCCACCAGCCTGAGCTGCTCTGTAGCCTGAAGCAGGGCCCAGAAAGGCCCTAGAACGCTTCTGACTAAAAATTTTAGACTCTGCTGGGTTTGAATCCTGCCTGACCTGACACCAAGCGTGCAAGTAAACCCGGGATGAAGTTGAACAATGAGAGAATACATTTAGCCAGGATAGAAAGCATCAGTCAGCCACTGTGTGTAATTTTTTAAAAAATTTTTTTGCCAAAGGATTATTTTTTTGTAGCACATATGTAAATGTAGTCAACTAACGTTAATGTTTAAATTTTCTATCTCCTTAACGACGTGGGGTTTTCAGTAGGGGGAAACGAGAATAAGCCAGGAGTAGAAGTCATAATGCAAGCGTGACTGAAGCATATTGAGGTGGGGGCTGCGGAGTACAGGACAGGACGCGCCCCAGCCCTGACATGTTAATGTTCTCCTGGTGCAGCTGTTTCTCTGGAATCTGGGGGGAGTGTCTTGCTCTCCCCACCCCCACCTCCATGCAGCATCTCTGCGTCTGTCTTATTCTTATCAGTTACTTAGGGGAGGTAACAAGCACCACCAGCCTCCTGGTAGCAGCTGCCAGAAGAGCCTGTAGAAATGGGGGTATGGAGAAAACAACTGCTAAGAGGCACAGTCGGACAATTTAATCTGTGTCCTTGATAGCCAATATCAAAGGACCTCGCTCATTCAATCATTCAACAAATATCTATTGAGTTTCTGCTGTGTGCCAGGTGGTGGGCTGAAAGGAAGTTGCACAGACCAGAAATGGAATCTGAGCCTCCCACAAGGCAGGCAAGAATCCTGACCCTGAACCACAATGGCCATCCCCATGAGTGCCCCACAGCAGCCCCCTGCCGCAGCCGAAGTTAGCAGGTGGCTCCAGTGTGCAATCAGCCTGCTTCTTTTAACACCCCACTCTTCCTGTTTGTTGGTATTCTTCTTCCTTTCACTTATTCAGAAGAAGGATGGAGATGGATCAGAAAGATGGAATTATTAGAGGGCCAACAGATGGGACCCTCAAGTTGCCTCTAACTAGGCGAAGAACTTTTGTCCTGGGTTGATTCCCAATTAATTCACCCATCCCCTCTCCCAGACTAGCGTCATTACTAATCATGACGCGCGGTCCCTTGAGCTTCTCGGCAGTTTGTTCCGGTCCTCCTCAGGGGTCCCTGCCCTCCGACGTCTGTCTCCTAGCTTAGGCAAGATGTGTTCATGTATTCAACAAGCATTTGTGAAATATCTTTCAGATGGTGAGCACAGTACAATGTGCCAGGGATACAATGGTGAAAAGACAAACGGGGTCCTGCTCTCGTGTGGTTCACAGTCCAGTGGGGAAGACAAATAATAATCAATTAAACAAACTGCAAACAAAATGATGGTCCCCTATGTGATAAGTGTGATGAAGAAAACCAAAGGGACACTATGGTAGAAGGAGAGGGGTCAGAGGGAGGCTTCTTGAGGAGGAGCACTCAAAGATCCCAACCAGAAGGGTGGACCAGTTGTGCAAGAAGTTGGTGAACAAGCAATCCTAACACAGAGAACAGGAAAGATGTATTCTAGAAACTTCCAGAAGGCCAGGTGCTAGATGGAATAAGAGGGGTTGAATAATACAAGAGGAGGTTGGGAGGTCAGCTTGGACCCAGTCTCATAGGCCAAGCTAGAGAGTTCAGATTTTAAGTGTGAAGGGAAAGCGTTGCAAGAAGCTATTTCCCATCAGAATGGACTCCCATGAAAAACCAATTTATATTTTTTATAATTCTGGCTGTGGAATTGAGGATGTCTGGAAGGGGGAGAGTGGGAGCATGGAAACCAGTTAGGAGACTATTCAGTGGTCCAGGTGGGAGATGACTGTGGCTAGACTGGGGTCATGGCCCCAGAGATGGAAAGAAGTGAGTGGATTCAGGATATATTCTGGAGACGCTGCTGAAACGTCTGCCAATGGGCTGGATGGAGGGAAAGATCAGCCCCTCCTCCCTCTGGGTAGGCTAATCAGTCTTCTACCACCTCCGACATTCATATGCTGACCTGAGGTGGAGACAGAGGGGTCAAATTAGGACGCAAGATTGAAGACCTAAACCCAACCAAATTCAATGACCCTAGAGCTGAAAAGAAAATATAAAATCTAAGACTTCCAGGCCAGTGATAAAACTAAGCCTTGTTACCATAAACAGAAGAAAGAGGAGACCGGGCACAAAAATGATTCTTAATGATATAGATCTAACTAAAATATAAATCATGTGTAATAGCATAAAAAAAATTAAGATCCCAGCTACATGGGAGGTTAAGGCAGGAGGATCACTTAAGCCCAGGAGTTCAAGGCTGCAGTGAACTATGATCGTGCCACTGCACTCCAGCCTGGGCAATAGAGCAAGACCTCATCTCTTAAAACAAAAAAAAATCAAAATCCTAGAAACATAAAATAAAGAGATAAACACAGGTGAATTACATCTATGGAGGAAACTATGTTGAAAAACATTAAGGACGACCCAAAGAACTGGAAAGTTTTTGTTTTTTTTTTTTTTTGAGACAGAGTCTCACTCTGTTGCCCGGTCTAGAGTGAGTGCCGTGGCGTCAGCTTAGCTCACAGCAACCTCAAACTCCTGGGCTCAAGCGATCCTTCTGCCTCAGCCTCCCAAGTAGCTGGGACTACAGGCACGCGCCACCATGCCCGGCTAATTTTTTCTATATATATATCTTTAGTTGGCCAATTAATTTCTTTGTTTCTAGTTATAGTAGAGACGGGGGTCTCACTCTTGCTCAGGCTGGTTTCGAACTCCTGACCTTGAGCGATCCTCCCGCCTCGGCCTCCCAGAGTGCTAGGATTACAGGCGTGAGCCACCGCGCCCGGCCTGTATTATTTTCTTTAAGCCATGCTTTTTGTTACCAGAAAATTGTTAGATTAAAAAACTCCAACTTGGGAATCTTTGCTTTTTTGTTGAAATGAAACCATGTACGTGTACGGTTGTGATAGAGATGTCTGGCTATTCACTGAAAGAAATGTGGTCTCTTCCCATAGCGTAGAATCATTGCTGGGAAAAGGCTGCTCAGCCAGGGAATGAATCTCTGCATGTGTAAGTGTGAGAAGGAGTGAGTGAAGTGGGTATGACTTCTTCACCCTTGCTTTTTTCCCGTGATCTGGCTAGATATCAATGCCCAAGGTGACTTTTTTTTAAGAGTCAGGATCTCACTCTGTTGCCCATGCTAGAGTGCAGTGATGTCATCATAGCTCACAGCAACCTCAAATTCTTGGGTTCAAGCAATGCTCCTGCCTCAGTCTCCTGAGTAGCTGGGACTATAGGTGTGTGCCATCACACGCCAGCTAATTTTTTAAAAAATTTTTTTGTAGAGATGAGGTTTTACTCTGTTGCCCAGGCTTGTCTCAAAGTCCTGGCCTCAAGTGATCCTCCCGCCTTGGCCTCCCAAAGTGCTGGGATTATAGATCCAAGCCACCATGCCCAGTCCCAAGGTGACATTTGAAACTGAAGATGGCTGAATGCTGGCACCTAATTCACTGGTGCATAACCCTCAAATCCCTCATGCTAATACACACATTATATTGGGTTGTTTTATGAGCAAAAACTAGACTTTTATTATGCAAAATCACTGAAATCTTAGAAATGATTATAGCAGCTAGTGTTACCCTAAGAGACATGAATGTTTAGCTTTTTCTATTTTTATGTGTCTTTGCTGTTTATTTTTCAATTGCTTATTGGCAAAAGCTCCTTTGTAATATGTACTGCATTCTGTATTCTGTTGTATATACATCAATGATTTGTGAAATAAGAATATTTTAAAATCTACTATTTGTCTTAAAGCTAAGCCTATATTTATCTTATTAGCAAAATTAAGATAATGACTGAAGACTCTCAGAGAGACATAGAGCTAAAATTCTTTCGCTTTTTACTAGCTTTTGCTAATTTAATCTAGAGTCACAAGTACTATAATTTTTTTAAAGCTTTATTTTTCTGATTTTTTATTCTATTTTTTAACCATTATGATAAAACCAACCATTTCTTAATTAATCTTCTTTTCTCCACTTATTATTATACGTTTCAATGATTTTGTTCTTATATCTCATCCTTTTCTGATGCAATTTACTATTGATTTATCTTTCAGTGAGAAGAAGGGTATCTTTAAGTATTAATAACTTTTCCGAAATTATATGCAGCTGATATATTTTCTGTGGCCTTTCATATCTGAGAATGTCTTCTCATTGCCGTTGCGCATGAGCAGCAACCTAATTGATTACAAAATTATTAGACCATTACCTTTTCCCCTAAAAGTTCTATAGAAACTTCTCTAATTGTATTCTAACATTTATTTTTTTCAGAGGCCAATCTAATTTCAATCACTTCCAAAAGCAAATGTATATGTGTATGTGTGTGCGTGTTTGTGCTGTTTATAAACTTCCTTCATCAATCAAGAAATTTAAAGTTTTACCAGGCTATATCTAGATGTTTCTCTCTGTTTATAATTTTTGCCTATTACATGTTTAGCCCTGACAATCTCTCGTCTTATATTTATTTTTTCTGTTTTATCTTTGCTTATTGTTTCTGATCTGTTTGCCTTGTTCTTTATAACTATTTAAATTCTAATTCATGTTTCTCTCTTTATACAGTCATTTAGATATCTGGAACGTTTCTCAAGGTTAGCCTTTATAACATTGATCTTTTTTTTTTAGTCTTATGCCTTACTTTTTTTTGTTTGTTTCTAGTAAAGCAAATTTAATTTTGTTCAATATGTTTTCATTGTACTTTACTTTCCACTCATCTTGTCCTGCTAATCTCAGGAAGGTGGGTTGGGCTGCCTTGGTACAGCCCGTAAGGGTGAAAGTTTAGGCTCCCCACTCGGCCTTTATTGACAGGGATATGAGGATAGGAGCTGGAGGGATTTTTTTTTTTAATGGTGTTTGCTGAAGTAGAACAGTTACTGTCTATTAATAAAAGTTTCTGTCTTGCTAAGCCATCCCATTTTAATTCCTTTGGCAAGAGAGAACATGCTTTTATTGGGGTTTTATGGTCTGCACCCATTAGTGTTTCCCCAGTACCCACTGGAATACATGAAGCATAAAGAAAACCCAGGGAACTCACCACTGTGTCATTCTTTGGGGCCCAAGGTCCCTAATCTGTCTGCCTTCTTCTCTGAACCTTTAATGGTCTTCTTATGTTCGTTTTACATACGTATAACATCCAGTATTTTAGCTGTACTTAGAGGAACAGGGAAAAGTGCATCTACTCCGTATGTCAGAAAGCAGAAGTCTTTAGCTGAAAATTTAAAAATAAATTATGAATAATGGAAAGCAATGAAATATATATAGTTTTTCCCATTCTCCAGTCAAATCATCATAACTTACATTTTCAAAGAATGGCCCTAGTGTCCTGGTTTGCTCTACCTTTCCTAGTCAGGTGCACAGGGAAAGCCAGGTCACCTCCACAAAATGTGGTCAGCCCATACAATCTTAGAATATTTGATATTTTAATTCCATAGTTAATTTCAGAATCTTTTTTTAACTGATTTCTCCATATTACAGTGCTTGACTCATTTGTCTTTCAAAGGACTAGTAAACCTTAATTTGCTTTAGCTGCTCTGAATGGATTTTTATTGTTTCTTACCACTGCCTTTCAACTCATGTAATTTGAAAACTAAATGCAAACTGTAAAACTCAATCAATCTGGTAGTATTCTTTTAATATCAATTTTTATATAATTAGCCCCCAAACTGTGTTCAATTACTAACAATTAATCTTATGCACTTTGAGGGACAACACTAATTTCACACTTAGCAGCATTTAAAAGGAAGGTGGTGTGAATACCACAGGAAAAAAGTCCCTCCCTGAGGAGTTATGCTTTATTATCACTGACTAGAGAATAAAACCGCATTTCCACTGCAAGCCACGGTGGGGGCCCACATTTTCTTCAACTCCCAACCAGTAGAATTGTATAACAAACACACAAGCAAAATCACGCGCACTTTAATTACAGTTTTCAGTGAGACGGCCAGCCTTTTTAAAAAGATTCTGAATTTTCTGTGTTCTTTTGACAATTTTCTTGAGTTGTAGTATTTTTATCAATGCTATATGGCTAATTGCTCCATTAAGGCTGACTGTGAGAAGCCAAATAATGGAAACATAATAGGACAAAGAATGAGAACAACGGCTGAAGGTAAAAAATTGTGGAAAACTTCTTATCATAGAAGAAATGCCCTCGAAAATCAAGAAATCCCCAATACAGAATGTATTTAGTCAGTGCTTAATACATGTTATAATACTGCATAGTTTTTAAATATATTACTGACTTTATTTTTTTAATAGCATACATTTACAATTGGCAAATTATACAATATCTTGTTAGTGACTTGTGTATACATAATTCCCCTGATACTTGTTATCTAAAGATGATATCATCGTGTCTGAATCATATGAAAGTAATTTTTAAAATATCATTTTAATTTCTCCTAATAATTCAAGGTCAGCTATTATGAATAAACCAAAGTTTAAGCCATCTCTTAGTGTCAAAATATAATGAATACATGTTAGATTGTATGCCTGGTGTTTAGCAAAAGGTGTGCACATAACTGTTTACTTTGGTACTTCATGACTTTGACCTTTTAGGTGCTTCCTGTTAGTAATTGGTTGATGAGGAGTTGTAGCCAATTTTAATGTTTGTAATTCATACTCAGATATGCAAATTGTGAGCACATTATAAATTTTTAAAATTATAGGAACAATTTATCGAGCAAAGTGGCATTGCTCCAGGGGCTAAGCAGTGGCCTGGGAACTCAGAGTTCTGCATTTTAATTTTGATTAACTCTCAGTTTGACCACAGACCTAGTACCTTAATCTCCCTATATCTTGGATTACTTATCCATGAGTGTAACAGTTTTCTTCCTGTAGTTAAAGTGAGGAATAACTATGAAGCAGAGAGTGGTTTAAAACTAAAGAGCACTATATATATACACACACACACACGCACACACATATACCACACAAAAGACCAATATGAAGCTAAAGATTTTATGGGTTTAATAAACATTAAGTGTTGCGTCATTCACACAAAGATAAGACAAATGGCTCACTATGAGAACTATGGAAATTACTATATCCCAATCTAGAAATTTTATTAAAATGCATGTATCATAAGAAATAAAAATTTATAATAGCTGTCAGATTTGCATGGATATTCATTATTAAATGACCTTTATTCCTTATTCTGTTTTCTTCCATGCTATATACATCTTATAAATGTATAATAATGCATTTGTAAATGGTTTACTAGGTACATTCTTTAAGGAAGCATTTCTTTTTCTTTTCCTAACAATGCTGAGGTTTCTATTAGTCATTTAAGCTTTACACCAGGAAAACAAAAATCATACAAAGGATTTCAGCTTAAAAGTAGGACATTACAAAAAAAAAAAAAAACACTCAAATTCACAGTAATGCATAGCAAGGGTAAATCTGTATTTTTAAACTCACCTAGTTGTCCTCCCTGTTAAATGATATACTGTATCCTGAGAGCCACGGAATACATAGGTGCAACTGGTGAGTTGGTGATGGAATTTGAGCCTCTTTACTTTTCCATATATTGAAACATCCATCTTTTTAGCTTAATAAATAGTTCTGCAACATTGAATTTCAGCAGGGAGGCCATTCTCCAGTTGTGTAGCAATACAATTTTGAATCCTAGTGCCTTCCCAAGCCTCCCTTGCATCGTGAAGCCAATATTTAGAAAGCTCTAGCAAACTAACACCTGCTAGACATAAATCACATGCAGAAATCTACAACTGGACAAGCTCAGGAAGACATAATAGATCAAAACCATGAAGAAACTCACAACGAATTAGGAAAATCTTAAACTTAATCCTATAACCTGACAGGCAGTCAGCAGACTGACGTATGGAGATCTGTAATGTGGGAATTAGACTGAATGCCAGATGGCTTCTAGAAGTCAAATTAAAAAAAAAAAAAAAAGGAATAAACTGCAGTTAATGATAAGCCCAGGGAGGGAGGCTGACAAGGAAAATGCAGTAACGAAGTAACACACAAAGATAAACTGATATTTTACACTGTATTCTCTTTCTTTTGTTTCTCCCAGCCAGCTTGACAGGAAGTAGTAATGTTTGACTAGTCACAAGCTTAATACCAGATGCCAGTTTGAACAGGTGCAAAAACAAAGAACAGAACACTACCATTTGGAACATCAGCTCTTTACATAGTCCCTGATATGCTTTGTGGGAACTCACCTACTAGGTTTCTTATTGCTATTTCCCTGATTAGGAGGTCTATTTGATGAATACATAGCATATTCCCTTAGTCAATGGAATGGATTAAATAGAGGAATGGCCAATTAGTTTATTCTAATGGTCTGTCATCATGAGATGATACAAGTGCTGGAATTTTGAGATCACACTGGGTGGAAGGAAATGTGCCTGTTACCTGTTCCCATTACCACACAATTGTAAAGTGGACGACATTCTTCTACCAGTGAAAGACGGTGGAAATTGGCACTGCCAATTATCAATGTTAAATGTATGGCCAATCAGTACTGTGGCCTCAAACAAGCTGTCGGCTTGTTTCATAGAGTCAGTTGGTAAATTGGATGCAGGCAGACAGAGGAATACAATATCCCTCCTCTGTAGGTGGTCTCTGTTTCATTAGGTTTCCAATTGATGTTGCTACACAGTAATCCAAAAATGTGTGATGGGAGCATCACTCTCATTTTTCATTAACACCCCTTTGCAAATGTATCGGAGGCAGGTACAAAACAAAGATTTTGCCAGGCTTACTTTTATCCTTTTGGAGACTATGTCTTATCCAGCATCGCTGCTGGGTGCTTCGCTTCTCCTTGTTTAGAATTGCTGTAGTGAGTCATCACCGTTTGGTATGACCAACTTCCTTAAGGATGTTGTGGGAAGACTGGGAGAGCTGCTAATCTTTAAAAGACAGTGATTTAGGAAAATCATCTTATTTATAATAATGAATAGTAACATGACCACTGAAGTTATATGGGAAAAGAAAAAATAGAGATGATGCCTATTGTTGCAGGAAATCTACCTGAAATGTGTAAAACATGGAATTTTTTGAGAGTCTTAGAGGTTATCCTGACTGAATTCCCCATTTTCAGTTCATAAATGAGGGAATTGTGGCTCCCACTGGCTCTGGCTTTCCCAAAGCTATGCAATTACTGGCAACAGCTAGGATTGGAAAGCAGGACCTGTGTCTTGTGCTCTATTCAGTATACTATGTTCAACCTGTTATATAATATGTGGGTGCAGATAACTACCACGAAGTACATAATCCACGTCCTCTGTTTCCCTAACTTATATCATAGCTTTTATTTATACAGTTACATCAAGATATTATCTAAAATATTCCCCAATTTGTAGCTTTTGGAGAAATAATTCGGCATTATACTATGAGTAACATAACAGTGTTAATTTCCTGGTATAAAATGTTACACATTTCTGGTAGATTTCCTGAGACAATGGGCATCATCTATTTTTCTTTGTATTACCTAGCTTCAGTACCCATGTTACTAGTAGCCTGAAAGCCTTCCCTGAATCCCTATCTAGTGATAGAGATGGTGCCACCCACCTTGATTGTACCCAGAAGCTTCACCTCCAAGATAAACGATGGACACCTCTCAGATGACCAGCCTCTTTTGTCTGATTACAGAGAAATGGCTACTTCCTGCATTCCTGGCAACTGTGTTCTCTATATATGATTGGACTCTTTGATTGCAGTGCTTTCTGGATTAATGAAAGAGACCCAGTGCATAGGGCTTAACCCACTGGACATAATCTCCAAGCCAACTCTGTCTGAAACTGGTCCCATGTTTTTCTCTTTTGCTCTTGTTGAACCATATCTTTATTCCCTGTGCTTCTGGGAATTTCTTGCTCCAGTAAGTGGAGAATCGCCATGCCTCAGTCATAGGTTTGACATATACCCAGGATATTGAATCATGGCATTATTTTTGTTCAGGTATATTTTTCTAATGTACTCATTCCAGAATATGAATCTCAAGGAAAAGAATGACTGATTCCAAACTATCTAAAATTCTTCAAGATACTTTACATTTTTTATGTATAAATACAGAACACTTTATATATGTGTATATATCTCTCAGAGTTTGCTCAAATTTTCAAGTAAGTGTTTTATTTATTTCTTTACCACTACTGTTAGGAGTAAATTCATCTTCTTTCAATTTTAAGAGCATCCAATCCTCATCACCAAGAGGATTATATAGGTAACAGTAACAGATAAAGGAAAAAGAAGTGACATATTTTGGTTGTGGTATTTTATTGTAATTAAAAATCATGTAATTAATCACATCCTATTTCTTATTGTAAGGATGAGAAGAACATGCTAATCAAATAGTCAAAACAAATGGTAAATATACTGAGCACATCACATTGCTTCCAGACAAATGTTAATTTGATTTATAGAATTCACCTATCTTCTTAAACTCTCTCATAAAGTTATCATTAAAAATAAATAATATAAATGAGAATATAAATATAAACGAGAAACTTAAAAATATATGTAATAGCCACTCAGTTTCTTTGGAAAAGTGTTTCCTTGATTCATATCAATACAAATATTACTTATATGACCATGATTAATGGAATTATTTAAACATGGGTATTGTCATTATGCCACTTTGTTTAATGCCATATATGTATATTTTTAAATGTACCTTATTGGAATCATATATATTAACTGCATCAGGATAATGTTTAAAGAATGTTACTTTGCTTATATCTTTGGTTGAGTAAAAGGATCTGTTGGGCTTCAACAGAGTGTACATGGTATGAATGAAACACTCTGCTTTTATTAGTGGGTTTCTTTATCAGGCTCACAGTCACTTGTGAAGTATTCAGGCCTAAAACAGATATTTTTAAATATATCCATATTTCTTGTGATGTTAGAAATAATGAAAATTCCATTGAGAAAATGAATTTGGAATTTAAATATTCGAGCAGTGGAATTTGGGGCACAGCTATGTTGTAACAAGAAAACCGCATCATTTACTGTAAATAATCTATGTTCCTTGCAGCAATAACAAAATAAGAAAATAAATATATTAAAAAATCAAAAGTTAGAGTATCAGTTAGCACCTGTAAGGCTACAGATTACAGAAAACCCAACTCGAGAATGTGTAAGTGAGAAAAAGGATTGATTGCTCCAGTGAGGAAAATCCAGAGGTGAGGCAAACTTCAGGGCTGCTTCATCCAGGGACTTCATTCCTCAAGTGCTCTTCTACCCCACTAGTCAGCAATCTTCCCATTACAATAAGGGCCTCACTGCGAGGCAGCTTCCCGCTCTGGCAAGATGGTGGCAGCCAGCCTCAGTGGGGCTTCCAAGCTTCTTCAATTCACGGGAGAAAACTGGGTGGAACTGGAAGTAGGGTCAACTCTGCATGAAAATATGGATTATGTAGGGAAGGAATAGATACATACCGCTCCCCCACTCACAAACACAAATTCTGGTTTCTGTAAGAATGGGGAATCTGGGTAGGTAACCAATATTTGTGCATTATAGAATTAAAATGCTCAGATTAGATTTGACATGTACCAGTGAAATGTATTAGTCTGCTGCCTATTATTTTATTTAGGGAAATTATCAGAAAATTTAAAACCTTAAATCTTAGCATAGCAGAGGACTTTTATTATAGTAATAGTAAAAAGAGATATATACATTGAACCTTACAAAACAAAATTTTGGGGAAATGTAGAGTTATACTTTTATTAATAATAACATTAAAGAAATCTATGAAATGCTTTATATTTCTTGCTAGTGTCACTTTAAATCTTCACATCCAATAAACTCACTGTTTTCTTCTTTTAGGCCATGAAAAAAAATGGAAACTCTCTCAAGGACTAACAATCAGAGCTGCCTGGTTGACAAGGGATGTTTTGGTTGCAAGAAGACCCTGAAGCAAGGATTCTAAATCAAAGATTCAGGGGCAATCTGAGTTTGCATTTAAGATCCTTCTGCCCATAGCAGTAGCTTATATGTTATGTTCAATTGACGTATAAGTGCTGTGAAGAGATACTCTATTATAACCTCTGATGACATTAGTGTTGTGTATTTCATAATGTAACTGTAGATAGAAAGTTGGTCTATGTAATTCAAATTATGATTCTTCCTTAAAAGCAAAACTAGAAAATTCACTTTATCTACATAATTGACTTAAAAGTATTTATTGTACATCTATTCCATACCTAGCAGTGAGCAAGATGTTATAAAATAAAACATACAGAAAACTATATCCCTTTTCACAAGCTAATTGCTTCCCATTTTAAGTAAGAAATACATGAATCCCTGAATAGTTGTTCAAATTTATATTGAGAATATCATTATTTTTACTAAATGATTTTACCAAAATAGATCAAAGCTGTGAGAAAGTGTCAGGAAGAAAAGATTAAATGACCATAATCTTCCCATCTCAGCATAAGAGAATTGATTTGCCTTAAACCTGTAGAAAATAAGTCCTTTGGAGTTTGCATTTCCGAAGAGTTGCTGTTGGCTTTGCATGTAGTGGCTACATTCCTTTATAAAATGTACTTCTGTGTTCAAAGTCAGTAGCTAGGGCAAAGCAAATTTCTCCTTCAGCCAAACAAAAGTTCAATGCTAAGAAATAAAGTAGAAGGAATTTGGGAGTATTCTTTCCTCTTTGTGCTTAGGGAATGCATGTGCATTTCTACAGCAAAGGATAAAATATAAAATTAAAAGTAACATTCTGCTCAAGAATCTTTCTTTGAATTTCATATGTAGACTTAGAAAATAGTATCACTAGCCTTATTTATTCTGAATAATACTTTTCAGACAGGTATAAGGTTTTTTAATGTTTTGTTTTGGGGAAGGGCTACTAATTTAAGTAAAACTTTAAAAAGAAAAAATAATGATTATAGTGACACATACGCTTCTGAACTACATTTTTATTTGTATGGTCATATATTATTTGGAGGGGATTTTTTCCCAGTCTTCATTTTCTTCTTTTGTAAATATCTTTACACAATTAGTACAATTTGTGAAAAACTCTTTAACGTGTCAATCTTACTAGACAACTAAAGTTCTAATCTAACACCTTAGCATTTTAATTTCTATTCATCTCCCTTTTGGTGATATAGTGATATTCTTGTTTAATTGGTGGTGTGAGTGGTAGAATCTGCGATCTCAAATTATTTGCCAAAGTCACTGGGTTACCTCCTTAAAGCTGATCAGATGGGCTTTCTTTCTAACATCCTATTATAGAGGTTTTTGTAAACTAGTGATATAAACGATTATTTTTAGTTAAGAGAAGCCCCAGGAAAGATTAAAAAAATGGATATAAAGACATTCCAGTTCTTGATCTTATCTTTTTCTCATCTCAACCTTTAGAGAGTCTTGCTGGAAGAACACAAGGAAAGGCAGGAAGGCTTCTTACAGATCTTTGAGACCTCCTTCCACTCAAATCCCAGGGGAGCTAGAACGCTATACCTCTGTGGTTCAAAAAGTCTTTGGACCAGAAAAGGGGCCTTTATCTGCCAACATTTCAAACATATTCAATCAAATATTGATCTAGAAAATCAGCTACTTTTTCCTCTAGCAAAGAGATTAAATTAGTACTACCTACTGAAGGCCTACACATGGTCCTCGGGAAGATAATGATGGTACCCTAGGCTATTCCTAGGATCAAAAGTTTATATGGACACCAAACTGATTTAACATTTTCTGTAATGCATGGAGACAAAAGGGTGAAAGATCTGCTTGCCAATAGTAATGTGCTGGAGATTATCTCATGTGGCGAGTCCTTGCATCAAGAAGCCAGGTTATGGTTTTCAAATCCATCTCATCTCTGAAAATAAAAGAAATGGAACATGGCCTGTTTCACCTCACTGAAAGGTTTTCATCACCAGAAATATCTGATGCCTCTTATTCAAGTTGACAGTAGCACATGTTCCTCTAACTCATAAACAGTCCTTCTCTCTATTGTGTCCTGTTTCCAAGAAGTACCTAATGTTATGTTATTAAAGAAAAGGAGGTTTTTCTGCCTATTCTTCCATAAATATGAGGCTATCAAAAAATGATAAAAAGCTTTCCAAATTCTAAAATTAATTGGAATTTCAAGCTTAATTTATGAAATAATGTGTTCCAGTTGGTGTATAATATAAAAGGTAATCTTTAGCCTCCACATACTACAAATATGGAATAGCTAAATTTTAACTAGAAATCATAGGTTGTGGAGAAGCTTGTCTCTTCCAATAGTACCTATGATTTATTTATATGCCACCTTTGTCCTCTTAACAAATGATTTTTTAGTTGTCTTTGAATTTACCTTTCGTTAAAGAAACAAGAAAGGGCTATATATCTTACAAATTGTACATGCTCAAATCAAAATTTTCATGAGTTAGTAAAAGTAGGAAAATAAAACATCACTCTTTCTCCTTTGAACTTTATATACGGCAACAATAGCTGTCAGTATTGTGAATCTACTTATTAGAAGCTGGTGTTATAGAGACCAGGCATATGACTAGCCACTGTACTCAGTAAAAATAATATTTTAGGTTACGGGATTATTAATTGTTTGACAAAAATGTTAGATTCTTAGGTAAGATGGGGCATATATTGAAAATCTGACACTGTGAGTTTTTAAGTACTGGCCCTTTATTAAGAAGATTGTTTCAAACATTGTCACCGTGTGGTCCACTTGGTATACTGTTTTGGCTGAACTGACTGATGATGAAAATGAACCAATACTCTGAATTCACTGTTGTTTTTGGCATTATGTCAATGCAGTCAAAGAATCATGGAAAGAAATAATGTTCTTGAGCAATTACCATATGCCAGCCACTTTGCTAAGTGATGAGCATATAGTAACTAAAAATATACATGGGCCTTGCTCTCAAATAACCACATAATAAACACATTACTTCTGTGATAAGTGCTGTGAAAGAGAGGTATAGACATTTGCTAAGCACCTGGTTTGTGCAGGGCATTTTGTTATTATATAGATCAATATAGACTCTTACATGAAGGTTGAAAAGATTAATTGCAAGTTTAAAACTAAAGTGATCTGACTTCACAGGATTCTTGCAGAAAAAAAAAAAAAACGTCAGTAGAGTTCAGTTTACGACAAACTTAAGAGAAGACTGTGGGGTATTGTGACTTTCGAAATAACTCATGCAATTTTAGAACCACTAACAAAAGCCCAGGGTATAGATTAAGAAAGAAAAAGGCATCTGTGTATTTGACACCAGTCACGTGCACTAGGCTGGATTTTTGAGAAGTACAACTTAAGGGAGATACATTATAGAAAATCTGGTGGTGTCCTGTTCAGAGGAGCTGAACCTACATGGTAAAAGGTCCAGAAACCACATCTGTGAGAAACATCTGAATCAAGTGGGAAGCTTGGCACAGAGAAGACAAGGGATATTATGGTAGTGTCTGTAAATAATTAATATGCTGTAATGGAGGATAAAATAGATAATGTTGTATAGCCACACGTGACAAATCTTAGACCAACCAAAGGGTAGAATTTACAAGTTTAGGTTTAACATTAGTGATGAATCTTTCGACAATAAAATCTAGTTGAAAATGTAATGCGCCCCATTGTGAGGTAGTGGATTCCATGGCATTAGAGATGTTCAGAGTGGCTTGAATAAAGCCTTTTTCAGAAATGCTATGGAAAGATTTTTTACATTTATTAAGACACTAGACTAAATATTTTCTAAGCACTCTTTCAACTCTGAATTTCTATGATTTTATAATTACTAGAAAAGTCTCATCTTCTAGAATGCACAAATGTAAAATTTTCAACCCTTCTGCAGATATTTAGTGATGGTCTATCACTGTGGGCAAATAAGAATAAATAACACATAGTCTCTGACCTCAAGGCACTTATAGTCAAGTGGTGATAACAAGCATTTAAAAACAAAGAAATGACTCAGGATGCAATAAATGCTGTGATACAGTCACACGCAAAGTTTCTGAGAAAACATGATAGCATTCAATACTGAAGGAGATGGTAATGAGGGAGAACTAGAAAAGGTTAACAAAGAAGACAGGAGTTAATTCTTGTTTTGTTTCTTTTGGGAGATGGATGAAAGTAGGAAGGGTCAAAAACCCAAGCAAAGAGCGCATTATATTACCTTTCCCAAGGTACATCAGTTCACTATGAGAAATAATTACACAAGATTGGGAGAATATGGTTCTGTATCTGTCTTATGATATATTGACTCCTATATGCAATACAGAGGATAGAGATACGGAGTGTGGGCTCTGCTATAGAGTCCCATATGTAAGATACAGGATTTATATGCCCATGTTGGGAATGAAATGCTGTATAAATATATAAATAAAGTTGAAAAGATACTAACACTTACCATTATATAACTTTTGCACTGAAAGTATTTTATTCATTTTTATTGAATATCTCTACCTGGAGATGTGCAGTTTTCTTTCTCCATGGTGGCTTTAAATAAATAACAGATTTTTGAAATTTAATTCACATAACATACAATTCACTCATTAAAAGAGCATAATTCAATTATTTTTAGTATATTCACAGATATGTGCAACCATTGCCATAGTTAATTTTAAAACATCCTCATCACTTCAAATCCCATTCCCTTTAGCTATTACCCCCTCAACCTCCCATCTCCTCATCCCTAAGCAACCACTAATGTTTTCAAGGTTCATCTATGTTGTAGCATGTATCAATGTGTCACGCCTTTTTATGGTCAAGTAATATTTCATTGTGTGGATATACCACATTTGTTTTTCTATTCATCAGTTGATGGGCATTTGAGCTGTTTCCACCTTTTGGCCATTATAAATAATGCTGCTATGAATATTTTTGTACAAAGTTTTGTGTGGATGTATGTTTTATTTATCTTGGGTATACACCGAGGAGTGGAATTGCTAGTTCATATGGTAACTCAATGTTTAACTGTTTGAAAAACTTCTAGACTGCTTTCAAAAGTGGCTGTAGCATTTGATATCCCACCAACCATTTATGAGGGTTCCAATTTCTCTATATCTTAATCAACACTTGGTATTTTCTGACTTTTTTATACTAGCTATCCTAGTAATGGTGATGTGGTATCTTATTGTGGTTTTGATTTGCACTTCCCTGATGACTTATAACATCTTTTCATGTGATTATTAACTATTTTTATAACTTCTTTAGAGAAATGTCTATTCAGATTCTTTGCTCATTTTTAAATTAGGTTACTTGCCTTTTTATTATTGAGATATAAGAGTTCTTTATATATTCTAGATACAAGTTTCTTATTAGATATGATTTGTAAATATTTTCCTCCATTCTATGGGTTATCTTTTCACTTTTTTGATAGTGTTCTTTGAAGCACAGAGTTTTTCATTTTGATGAAGTCCAATCTATTTTGTCTTTTGTTGCTTGTGCTTTTGTGTCATATCTAAAAATCTACTTCAATATCTGAAATTATAAAGATTTACCCCTATGTTTTCTTCTAAGAGTTTTATAGTTATAGCTCTTACATTTAGATCTTTGATCCAGTCTCATTAATGTTTGCATATAGTGTGTTGTAAGAGGGTCCAACTTTATTCTTTTGCATGTGGCTAATAGTTGTTCTAGCACCATCTCTTGAAAAGGGATTTATGTCTCTATCAAATTGTCTTGGGACCCTTGTCAAAAATCAGTTGACCACAGACACATAGATTTATTTCTGGACTCTCCATTCTATTCCATTGATCTATATATTTATTGTGCAGTATCACACTCCTCTTGATAATTGTTGTTTTGTAGTGAGTTTTATAATCTGGAAATGTGCGCCTTCCGACTTTGTTTTTCTTCTTTAAGATTATTTTGACTACTCTGGGTCTCTTGCAATTCCATAAGAATTTTAGAATCATCTTTTTAAGTTCTGCGAAGAAATCCACTGGGATTTTGATAGGGAATGTATTGGATCCATTGATCAATATTGAGAGTATTGCCATCTTAGCAGTATTAACTCTTCCAATTCATGAATATGGATCTGTTTCCATTTGGTTAGATCTTCTGTAATTTATTTCAACAATGTTTTGTACTTTTCAGAGTATAAGCTTTGCACATCTTTTGTTAAATTTATTTGCAAGTATTTTATTCTTTTTTGATACTATCTTAAATGGAGTTATTTTTTTAATTTCATTTTAAAATACTTCATTACAAGCTTATAGAACTACAACTAACGTTTGTGTGTTGATCTTTTATCTGGCAACCTTTCTGAATTCATTTGTTATCTCTAATAATTTTTTAGTAGGTTCCTTAAGAACCTAAATCTTATGGTCTCTATACAAGACCATGTCATCTGCAAATAGAAGTAGTTTTACTTCTTCCTTTCCAATCTGGATGTGTGTATTGTAGCTTATTAAAAATAATCTGTAATCCAAAAAAAAGAGGGGTAAAATGGCAGATACAGTGCCGAAACATGCATATTTAGTTTGTTGTGATTTTACATCGGAAGAATAATATTCCCGTTAGTAGGTAACAGTTCTATAATCCTTTGTACCAAGCACTTTATACTTATTATACAATAATCACAATTCTACAAGGTTGTTGTTTTCCATTTTACAGATGAGAGTACTGAGACACAGAAATGTAAGTGATTCCACAGCCCATAAGTGGCAGAGCTGGAATGAAGGAATTAATAAGAGCTAGCTAGCAGTTGCACAATACTTCACAACTTACAAAGGATTTTCAAATGCTATAATTCATTTTTTAATTAATCCTCAACATAACTAAATAGAAAACATGTGCCCATTTTACAAATAACAAAACTGATGCTGAGCGCTATGATTTGGAAAAGGTCCAAAATTAATAAGACAAATCTGAATGGGAATTCATAACTTTAGACTGAGGCTTTATTGATCAGATCACAGCTACACTTTTGAAAGTCTTTTCTGCATATTAGAAATAGATAATTTTCTGGAGCTGCTCAATGGCTTATACATAGCATACGAAATATTGCTATTTTAGCTAGGGTTCTTTGGAAGCATGAAACAGGAAGGTATTCTAGCTAATTTAAGAAAAAAAGAAAAATAGGGAATTTATTAGAAGTGTATAAAGCAGCTCATGGAACTTGAGGAAAGCATGACTATCAAGCCTCAGAAAGTCAGATCCCATAACAGATATGAGAATCTGTTTTATGGGAATTAGTGAGCAATTTTTCCAGGGCTTTGTGATTAAGGGGTGTCAGTTCTAGCTATTTGCCACTCTGGTGATATTCTGCTCAAGATTCTAATTGCATGAAGTCTAATTTTGCTTGACTTAACTTGATCCATAGGTCCACATACTGGCTTCCGAGTCCCACAGAGAATAAGTTCAATGGGTGTAGCAAAGAATTGAGATGCAGTTTTTTCAAGGGGAAATGGGCACTGAGCCAACCTAGCTCTTCTATTTATTATGTTAATATGTGCAAACCACTTTTCTCCCACTACCATAAGTTACGCAAATCTCTAAAATAGGAAAAGTTAAAAGTGATCAGTTGGCATGTTTTGAAAATTAGCCTTTTAAAATGTCCTTTGAAATTTATGTAGGGAAAGTATACTATGAATATGAACACAATACTTATGATATTCTGTCTTTTAGTCCTCCCTCTCCAAGGTACTATCTATCTATCTATCCACACACACTACACATAATAAATATATATACACCTATTTATAAATATAATAAAAGAAATATAATGACAATTTATTTAGACTCTAAAAAGGAATAAATGAATTTTTCCATTTTTCAGTGGGAAAGAAAGTATACCCATTGTCAATTTACTTTAATTTTTATTTTTGATTTTTATCCTCACCTCAGGAAATGGAATACAGTTGTATGATGGGGGAACCATTGTGAGTGTACTCTCTGCTTGATAGTTTATCAGCATAAAAATGTGTCTCAGGACAACAAAAGCTTTCCCTACAGGTGTGACCAAGGTTGTAAATTGCCTCCATTGCTTAGTGCATAAATGTGGCATGGACTGCTTAATTATGATTTTTTTTCCACTAGTTTTGTTTTTCTTCATTATTGTGCCCTCACTGTAAGATTCTATAATGTAACTTACAAAAGAAAAGCCATAAGATGCTGGGGAGAAAATGAGAAAAATCAAGAGGAGGTGGAGAGACAGGTAAATGAAATTATTATTATGAATGGTGCATTGTAAGATTTCTGCACTGTGCTTTTACATATAAAGGAACAGAGCTATTTTGAAAAGCTGAATTTTAACTGCAGCTTTTAAACTGCAGTGAAAGTACAGTTTAATTGGTTATAAGTAAATGTACATGACACAATGCAGTTGTGTTGCTCCTGGTGAAATCAATTTGTATTCCAGTATTTCTTAAGAAAGACCTTTGTTTTTCTGAATGGGCACTTCTATTGGTTTATCAGTGGAGATATTTGTGAATTTGGCTGCAGAAGATGGAGAGTGGCCACGGAGTAAGCTGCAAAGAATGTGGGCTTTAATAAATTCCACAGGATTGTGCAGGTTTAGTAGAGTGGTGACACCTACTCTCTTCTCTGCTGCCACAGAATGGAATATGATTTTTGCACTGCCATGTCACATTGGCCCATGATAAACAAAGCTATTTATTTCATAAGAAACAATAGCAACAGATATGACAACCTCAGCTGGTCCAGTGCAATTCAATTGTGTTATTTTTCTGATAACAGGAGTATAGCTTTGTCATGGCTGTGTATCACTTTCTCTGTGTAAATTTTGTTTTTTTTTTTAAAGTCTAAAAGACAACTCTGTCTTTTATTGCTTTTTATTAACTTTGATAAGTTACATTTCAAGAACTATTGCTCCTTGCATTAAACTTACATTAAGAAACAATATAGAGAGACTTGAATTAAGAATTAATATGTATTGCACTCTGTAACAAATAATCACGCTGCTTTCAGATGATAAAATTGTCTACCACTTGGCTTCATTTTTTTAAATCTTTCTTTCCAAAACCCTTATCAGTTAAAATGCTTCTATTTTTAGAGAATCTAGAACAGTAATTTTCTTATCTGAAAAGTACAGAAAGCTTTTTCTTTGTCCTGAAAATAACAAATAACCACACCTAGATTTTCAAATTAAAAAATGTGCATTTAAATTTTACACAACAAATTTTTAAAATTATTTTTCTGTTAAGTTTCCATGATAGAAAGGTAAAATTTATTAGAAAAGAACTATTTTTTTCCCACGTTCAGAAAAGTGCAAGCATATATACACTATTGAAAGTATTACAAGCATGCTTGCTTTATTTTCAAATTATGCCACAAATTCTCCTTGCCACTATATTGAGAAAGCCCAGGTGTTCATAATAAAACAGTGAATATCTGCAAATGTTATAAAGTTTTAACAAATCTGTTTGATATCAACAGACATCGTATGTTAGGTGCACAAAACAGTTACAAAAACTTGAAGAGCAGAAATAAAACACACAGAGCAAATGCAAGTCTTTGCTGATTAACAAGTAGCAGTTCTTTCAAATCACCATAACCTAGTCATGAGTAATAATGAAATTTACCACTGGATTTTGAGCATAATACTGCCTTTTTATTTCTGGTTGTCTTTTTCAGTAATACACATTAACCTTTCAAGGCTTTAATTTTAGGTATTCCTTTCTTTATGAGATTACCCATATCTACTTATCATCGCTTTTTTTCAATTTATGCTGGATTAAAACTTTTTACTCTGGCTACCATACTCTGTATGACTGGCCTGGAGTTGTAGTAACAGTGGGTAAAGGAACATGAGCAAGAAGAAAAATCTAAAACAAAACAACAGTAACAGTAAAACTGGCCACAATGGTAGCATCTCTATTCTGAGATAGATGCTTGATTGCATTTGCGTCCAGGAGGTGATATAGCTAAGGGTATGACGGTGGTTCCCATTGTCTCTCCTCTGAAATAGGTCAGCTGGATATGAATATTGAAGCTGGTGGATGTTGTGGGTTACACTTGCTTCCCAGGCTCTTGAGACACTAAAGGAACAAATGACAGGGTAGCCTGGTATTTGGTCTGTACTCCTCAAGTCAGAAGAGGGTGTACAGCTCACTCTGGGTATGGAAGGCCAGGGTGGGACCAGGAAAATCTGCCAAACATGACTTTTTCCACCTATTGTTTTTTGGTGGAGGAGAGATGGGGAGAGAGATTCTCTTCTTTTAAATCCCAACCCAAGTGAGAAAGGGGCCACACTGCAAGAAATGTATAGCTGTAAGAAGTGCATTTACCTCTCAGGCTTTAACACCAATTACAAGGAGATCAGTTGTTCAGGTTAAATGAGTTGATGTAGATGATGCTTGTCTTATGGTAGAAAAGTAAATAATCACTTTTATTATAAGGGGGCAGATAACAAGATTTCTAAGATTCTAGCTCCTTTTCCTATAGTGTTATGGCTTAGTGTATTGCATGTTTGTGTGTACATGTGTGTGGTAAGGAAAATATGTAAGGTTTTAAAAAAGAGCATAATAAATATTGTGGAAATATGTATCGTTATTTCTGGGCACCATGGTTCTAGCTCCATCTCTGTTACTAGCCAGTTCTATGAACTTTAACCTCTCTGAACCTATTTCCTCATCAATCAAATATGAAATGGAAATAATATCTGTTCTGCTTCTATCACTGTTTATTGTAAGGCTCAAAATAAAAATGAAGAGACCTACATGAAAATGTTGTACTTTAAAGCACTATCATATATAAGCCTCCTGAGTTTTCATTCATGTAAAAGTTCTCCACTTACTGCAAACACTGTTTTCCCCTACCATGACATCTGTTACTGCATCTTTTTTCACTAATGTGCTTAAGAACTTCATTCATTCATTTATTTGCTTATTCATTGAACAACTGCTTGTTGGACAACCACTTTTTGCAAGGCAGACAGATGATGAAGACACCTAAAAGATAATGTTCCTGCCCTCAAGAAATTTATATGAAAATTCTATCGCAGTGAGGCAAAATATGAAAATTGACCAAATGATATCACGTGACAATTACTGGAAGGAAGGTGGCCAGAGTTGCAATGGAGTGTAGGGAAGTTCAAACTTTTCCTCTGAAGGTTCAAACAAACTGACAATAGGCAGATTATTAATAGGAGAAAAGGTATAGATATTTATTCATGTGCATACAAAATGTGAGACTCAAAGAAAAGCCAGATGGTTGAAGCTTATATACCTTCTTCTTAGGGAGAGGGAGACGGGGGAAATGCAGGCAATTTTGAAGGGTTGAAATGATATTTTAGAGGAATTGAAAGGGCCCAAAGAGCAGAAAATAGTTTGTTTGTAAATGATTCTTTCTGGAAGCTGAATGGGACCAACAAGTATGGGAAGGTGAGGGGCAGAACTGAACAATGAACAAAGTTTGTCTCATTATGCAGATAAAGTCTCTTAGGTAATCTATCGAAACTGCACTCAGAAGAATAGCTGAAAAGTTTAGATGCAGGGATGACTTTTAGTCTGTTTTCTTCTCCAAAGTTAATATTTCCTGGTTATTTGACGAGATTCCTAGGGAGGGGTGTCTTAAGGTAATTGCATTTTGGGGGGAAGAAGTTGTCCTCAGTCAGACAAGAGAACTTCCAGAGAGGGCCCCTCCCTGCACTTGCAGAGGTTAGAAGGTAGAAATAAGGGAAGGTTAGAAAGTCCTTGGTTCTGAGGCAGCTTCTAAAGCCTTCCAATATTTCTTTGATTCAAAAGCACTCAGAATGCTAAAGCACCTGACTTTGACATATTGTTCTCTGTGCCCAACATTAGCCATGAGAAAGAAGTGCTTAAGTATTGTTCAAAAGTATTGTTCAATAAGTATGGTTCAAAAGACCACCAGGATGGCTGAATAGTAGGAAAGAGATTTTTATTGGTGATAACAGTTTGCAAACCAGGATGAAAAGTCCCTGACATGGACTGGAAGGGCTCTCTCTTGGAGGAGGTAAGGGTAGGTTGGGTTTTTATGTCTCACAGGGTCTGTATTACATGATAGAGTCAAACATATTCAGCAGGTTTAGGGGAAAACTATACATAGGATGGGAAACACACATCCTATGTTCACTTTGGGGTGGAGTTTAAAATGAGGTGGAATCTGGCTCTTTATGTCAAACGGTGAACTATAGGACACAGAAACAGCTTGCGTTTCTGTGAGCTGGCTGAAACTGGCTCAAGGTCTGCAACTGCTTATCAGAAAAGAATATTTTTAAGACTGCTCCCCTGTCTAATCAGAGTAGTAGTGGTCTGGGTTGTTAATCAACCTGACAGCTCCTATTGTTAGGGAGTTTAGCAAGGGTGTGGCTTTTCTTATAGCCTCGGGAATTTAGAAGTTTGCCACCCCAGTTGGGCCCTGAACCCTAGACCAGTAGGTACTTTGGTTTCCTTAACCTTAGGGTCTACCTTAGTTGACTCGGGTGTCTATTTTGGTCTCTCAGATCACATAAGGAAATCTGGAAAATCTTCACAGAGCAGGAAACACTTGACTCTTAAGGGAGTAGAAGATCTTTGCCTGTGGTCTGAAGTGGGGAGAAAATCTCAGGGAGCAGGACTCCTATGTAGTAAGACTTGCTCACTTGGAGGTGAGCAAAGTCAGTTCAAGGAATAGCCTCTTGTGCACTGTGGCCTAAAAAAGCAGAAGGTATGAGGAGGGTATAGTTATGACTAAAGGTATAGTTTGTCAAAAATTTCAGTCAAGGAGGACCTTCTGTGGATGAGTGTTTGAAACGTATCCAGTAGGTGATATGTAGCAATTGTTGAATGTTAGGTAGAACTATTATCACATTTGCATTTTGGAAAACTAACTTTGGGGATGTAGGAACCCAGCTGGATTCCCAGAGTTGTGATGAAGATGATTTTAATGTGAAAACATTTGAGCTAAAGAAGATACAGAAAGAAATATTATCTGGGCTTGCCTTATCTAACTAAAGCAGGGCCTCCAGAACTTACAGCTACCATGAACTCCTCTTTGAGTGGGTTTCCTGCCGATTCAGCTAGCGTGGAGACAGACTACCCATTGCCATTAGCATCAGAAAGCCCAGTAGAACCTTCCATATCTTTCCACTGAAGCTCTGACCCCATTCCTTTGTTCCTTTGAGTATATAAACCTTTTATGTCTGGCTATTGAGTGAGTTACTTATCCCTGAGTACTCCCATACCACATACAAACAAACTTTGATTTCTCTCCTGCTAATCTGTCTGTTGACAGTTAGCTTGCAGGCCCCCAATCACTAGACCACTGGAAAAGGGAAGTTTTTCCCTCAACAGTATTGGCAATAAGAATGGAATGTGGACTCCTACTTGCTCCAGGGACTGCAGCTAAGATGTCAGGACTTCTGACCAAGGTTAACCTTTCAACCAGTCGGTCTCCTGGGTCCCACTCTGGGTCTCATCTAGTGAAGGTGGTTAGAGCTTCTCATCTTTTCTAGAAGCAATTTTCCAAAATTTAGGCTTACAGGAAAAAAGCACTTCAGGAGCTAGTACTTTGGGTATTGTGACTCTTGGTTTAAATACTCTTATTAGAATCCTTTCCTTCCTAGGGATAGCCATTGTGTTCTGTTTGTCTCATTTTGCATCCTGAGAGCTTGGCTTGGATCCAATGACAGCATTATCTCACCAGTTTTCTGCCTGCTGAGGGGTGGGCACAGATTGTCCGGTCTAGCCTGTCGTGAGGCTGGGGGCCTGAGACACTTTTCCTATCAACTGTGCCAGCTCTCAGCGGAGTTTGCTTAAATAAAGGGTCTTAGCCCATAAGGACTTATGTTGCCTCTTTCCTCACTGCCTTGCTAGTGCTCAGAAGTCCCATCTTATTAGTATTGCCTGCCCGATGACACGAATTAGCAGGTCCATGACTGGAGATATCTCGGTTTTGTGGGAAAAACAGGAGATATACATTTTTATAAACACCATTCATACCACCTGTGGCAATGAGGATCTTTGATTTTTCTCTCTTCAGATGTCTTTGAGAGTGAATTTGGATCATGGGGGTTTCATCTTCTGCACCCTGGCTAGGGGCACCTCTTGCATCCATTGTTAAGCCATAAAAGGCTCATGGTTTGGGTTACATTCTGAATGGGTATACTCTGAAAGTGGATTAGAATCCCAGACTTCTTTGTGTGGAAGGTACTTCCCGGGCTGGAAGTTTTTCTCTCTGGTTCTTGTTTCAAGGTCTCTCTGTTCTCCCTACTTGATCCTGCTCCTACTTGATCCTGCTGGTCTCATGGAACTTCTCAGTTGACTGAAAAGCCCCTCTTCTCAAACCCCTGCTGACTACAGTGCTAACTCTGCCCACTTCCTTTCTTGTTGGCAGGAAGGATAATTTAAAATTTCAGTGGCTCCTTTGAGAAAACTTAAATCTCCCAAGCTGGCTTCTCTAAGACCTTTCCCTTCCCGCTCCAAAATTTAGGACCTCTGTCTCTCCCCAACCCTTAGGGGCTCTTGAGAGACTCAGAGACCCCCAAAAACAACTACCTGGGGCTAAAGAGGCGAACTGGAAGCAGACTTAATATTTTATCTGTTTAGATGGGCTTTGGAGACATCCTGAGTGCTGCCTGATGCACAGGCTTCACAGGATCACATATCAGGGCAAATGAACACCTTAAAAGATTCCTCCACAAATATTGCCGCAAAAGCTTTAGCCCTCATGTTGAGCAAGCAACTTGTTTCATCTACACAATTCAGGTAAAAATATAAACTGGAGCAAACATGCAAAACAATTTTTATATAAATTAGTATGTTTTGTATTACTCTATCTATGCCTGACTCACGGTTAAAATTTTAGAATGAAATCTATAATGAGATCTCTACTTGTGTTTATCAGTCTGTATATGTTATGTTAATGTGATATTTTCTTACCTATGGATGACATTACCAAATCAATAAAAGAGCTCTATTCTAATTGGCTTAGAAAAAATAAACATTTACATAAGTTAATATTCATAAAATTCTCAAAAATATAGGAACTAACACAAACATTTTTCAAGTTCATGTGATTTGGGTAAATCTTTGGAAATAAGGCTAGTTTAATCCTGTTACTTTAATACAAACAGCTGTATCATCTGAGTTATCAGCATGAGTATAATGTGAGCATATATTTTTATTATACTTAGGTTTACTACTGAAGTAAGCTAATATTTTATTTACTAGATGTTTAGGATTTTAAGTCAAAGCGAGTTATTGTTCTGGCAAACTTTACAATATGTTTGCTTAGAAGTAGTTTTCAGAATCTTTTTGGTAACTTAAAATCTTAAAGTTATACTAAGCTAAGTAATAGGTATTCATTAAATATCTAGATCATTTTTAAGTTATATAAAATACAGAAGTATTCATAAGTTTAATTTTATATATCCTCAGCTTATTATTTTTACAGAGAGACTAAGGATGTTTGGTGTTTTTTTGCCACACTGAAAAACTGTACTATGAAGAAGAATATACCTTGAGAAGTTGTGAAATGGTATATTCATAAAATTTGGTAATTTTTACAAAATAGTGATATATGATGGTCAATTCACAACTGTCTACTTCCTAGATTTCTCTGTATACTAAAGGTTACTACTAATGGTTAAAAATTATAATCAGTATATATAAATGAAACTACTAGAAATAATAAAGGTAAAAGGAAAAAGCTCTGATGAAAAATATTGAAGGAATGTAGGAATTTTTTTGTTATGAGAAAAAAAAGAGTAATATTGTCCTAAAGTACCTGTTTAGAAGTTGTTTAAAGTTTGTGCTAGAATAAGAAAGTGAAGGACAAAAAACTGAATGGATATGGAAAGTTGCAAAGAGTCTGCAGAAAAGAGAAAAAGGAAAGATTTTCTCTTTAATTCTTTTCCATAGAAGAGAGAGAGAAAGAGAGAGAGAGAGAGAGAGAGAGAGAGAGAGAGAGAGAGAGAGAATGAATCTTATCTTATTTGATCAAGCTGGTAAGATTGAATGAATTTATTATAAGGTTTTAAAATGAACTTTAATATCAATATTAAATATCAATGCAAAAGTGGTATTGAGTTTTCTCTCTTTTAAAATAACAGTTTCTTAAATTATTGATCTGTTCTTAATAAAAGATTACAGAGGTTTTCTTTACCTTTTGTGTATTCTACCTAGCAGACAAAGATCCTATGTCTTAACAGAATAATTCCCTGTGCTTGATGTTGTCTTTATCATAATCTCTACCATTTCAGAGAACTCAGTCTTCTCGATGTTAAAGAGCTAAGTTTTCTGGTTGTCATTGTTTTTTTAGCAATCACATTGCCTCCTACGTTTAATTTTAAGATCTCTTATTGTCACTTTGGTTGTATACGTAACCAAGTATGGTTTCGTAGTTGTCTGTGATCCTATTTAATCAAGTTCTCAAACCTTTTGACATTTTTGGCAACTTCTGACATTTTGCCTTCCCAAATCAAATATTAAATAAAATCTTGATCTCAAAATTATTTTGAGACTTCCCAGAAGCCCCCTGAAAATATCAATGTGTTTGTTCTTTCACTTTGTAAAAAGAGAGATGTGGGAAAAAAAACCCAAAACTGGATTTATTTTGTAGGTTGAATTGCATGAAAAACATTGTTAAATGAGAAGAGATACTTGACTTTCTCTGGGTTATATTTGTAAGGGTACACACTATTATTATAAGTATTTCAAAGTTACACAAAATTCCTAGAAATTTGTCAATGCCTTAGCAGTCCGTGATATGTCCTGATCTAACATAATGTTATCCATCATAATTCCTCTTATTATATTAAAACCTTGTATGCTACAAAAACAACCTTATTTGTTGTCATTCACACTAAGTAATCATCATTACCAGGGATGACTGGTTGGTTGTTTCTCTTTCATTACTAGAAAGGAATTTCCTCCTTATAACTAAATTATGTTTAAATTTTATTTATAAATCAGCTATTAGAAACTGTAAATTCATTAAGAAACAAAACAAAGCAAAGTTGTAAATACCACTGGGACTCAAATTGGGGGTACCTTTATAAAGCTTCGTATTAACATTGTTTGTACGACGGAAGAGTGCTGCTGCCTGGTCCTTTGGCTATTCCAGGAGGTAGCAGTTAGGTAAGTGAAAGCGTACTGTCCAAGCAGGGCACCTCAGCAAGCGTGGGTTTGAGGTAAAGGTCATTCATAAACTCCTTTTCCCTGCCCCCATGTCTGGCATATCTCATTTGGGTTCATCTTTAAAGATGTCAGAGTGCTTTGCAATGTTTTACAGTATTTTCCACTAAAAGTGTGTCATATAAATCAATCATGGCTTCAATTTTTCTGTCAGATTCCAGTAACCTTAAACTGAAGCCTTCAGAATTAATCAAAGGAGTAACTCAATTTAATTTTTCATGAGAGAATAACAGTATGGGGTTTGTCTTCAGCTATCTCAATTATATGTATTTAGTAATGAATTTTACCTAATAAATTTTTACAAAGGGAGTCTGAAAGATGGATTTTTTTTTTTTAATCTAGACTTAATTTTTGTTAATCTAGCTGATTTTTTCCCCCACCTGAGAGTGAAAAGAATCGTACCTCTTTCCAATGGAAAATCAGAGTGTGTTCAGTTGCATGGGTCATTTATTAGTTTATTTATTTAAAGACAGTCTCCCTACGTAAACTGTTAACTGTATGGAGTTGGGCCCAAATCTCTATAGTTAACTGCTTACATCCAACCTCTAGCCCAGTGTCTGGCACATAACTTGCTTGATAATTATTTGATGAATGAATAAATATTTGTGTATAAGAGTAAGGGATCCAGGCAGAAAAGTTGTCCTGACTAGTTATTGTCATGTAAACCAGACAAAAATAGGAAATAAAGCTTTAATCTCCCAGGAAGCTTCAAAAAATAGGCTTATCATTTAGCCAGTCATTACAAGCTCATTGATGTTATCTTGTAAGGTTAGGAATTATATTGAAGGGATGTTTTATTTTTATTCTTTTTACTATTCCTTGCCTTATTTTTTAAACCACTTTACTGAGGTATGATTAACATATAAGAAGCTGTACATATTTAACATATACATCTTGATGAGTTTGCGGATAAATATATATCCATGAAACCATCACCACCAGCAAGGTCATAAACATATCTATTACCTCCCAAAGTTTTCTCCCAACCCCCTTTATCATAATTGTTGTTTTGTTTTTTGTTTTGTTTTGGTAAGGACATTTAAGACAAAATTCACCCTTTAGCAAATTGTAACTATGCAATTCAGTATTGTTAGCTATAGGCACTATGAGTATAATATATCTCCAGAACTTATTTATCACAAATTTTTCCCATTTCCATGCAAAACACAGAAAACCACTAAAAAAATTAGAAGCTACCCATTTTGCATTCTCTACATATCCAGGGAGAAGATTCATTCATTTATTCATCTAACCATCTACCCACACAGTCTACATATATTTATAGAGCGTATATTTTCTGCCAGACCTTTGGCTGGGCTTTAGGGATACACTGCCAAATAAGAAGCTGTTAGTCTTTGTCTTCAAAGAGTTTGCAGTCTCATGGGGAAGAAAGACACATAAAGAGATAGTTAAAACACCATCGGTTGGAGAAATGATTACCATGGTTATTGCAGGCACATAGAGGAGGGGCTTGGAACATAAGAAAAGAAAGGATCATGGGAAGATTTCTTGCAGGAAGTGTGCCTGAGCTGAATTTTGAAGGCTGAGTAGAATTGAGGTACACGTTGGGAGAATTCAGAGGCATCCTAGGTGGGAAAAATCATACAAGGCAACGCAAATAAGTGAGACAGTGCAATGTAGGCAGAGAACATGGGAGTGTTAACCAAGGAGAGCCCAGAGAACTAAGAGAAGTGAACAAGTGCTGGTTTGTGAAGGGCGTTGCTAATTAAAAACTACTTGAAAACATTGATTTTAATAGTTACATAATATTCTATTGTATTCGCAAACCATAATCCATGTACCTGCTTTCCTAATACTAGACATTTAGATCATTTATATTTTTTGACTCATAAAATAGTTGCGATAACAATCACTGTGCATAAATCCTTGTCTACATGCCTATTTACTTAAGAAAAACATAATAACAGGACACTCTCAGTTGCAACTAACAAAAAACCCAACTCAAAATGGATTAAATAATAAAGGGAATTTATTGGATCCCGTACCTGAAAACATAGAGTAGGAAAAGCTTTCGGGGCTGGTCTATCCATCAGCTCAGTGATGTCACCAAACACCTATTTTCTGTCTCTCTTCCCTGCATCCTCAGAGTCAGCTTCATCTGAAGGCTAGTTCCCCTGAGGTAACAGAGTAGCTGCCAGCAGCAATCACAGCTGTGTGATTCCTCAACTTTGTCCGATGGGAGAGACAAGCCACTGTCGAAGGAGAGGCTGCAATTGCTCAGCCATGCTGAGCCAACTCCAGAGGCCGCACACAGCCATCCACCAAAGACTCAGGTTGGGATATCTAAGCCAGTATTGGTTTCTGTTGCATCAATTTTTAATGTTCTAATATATTACCAAAGAATATGAATAGATAATTTCCAAATGAGGAAACAACATAGCAAATAAGAAAAAATTCCTCATGACAAACTGAGGATTTTCCACCACTTTTCTGTTTATAAACAAGCCAGTAATAAAAGATTGATGTTTTCCCTGAAGTCCGATAGAAATTTTCTGAGACTTTCTGGTCTTTGTACGATGAAAACAGTTTTAAAAGTGCTCATTGTAACCAGCTCACTATAAATTGTGACTGTAAACATTATACTGTAAATGCTTTGTAGTTTTCCCCCAATAAAAAAAAAAAAAAAGTGCTCATTGTGATAATTAAAACAATACAAATAAATAGTGAATGTTTTCTTCCCTTGAGAGAGACATATATTTATTTGTACTCTTTTATATGAATATACAAATATATGTATTTGTATGAAAAGATGGCACAATACTTTACATATGTTATATAATTTTCTTTTTAACTTAAAATATTTCACTTCACAATAACATTACAATATTTTATTGTCAATTCATAGAGATTTACCTCATTCTTCTTAATGGCAGTATATTTCATTATATAGATCTATCATAATTTATTTAGCTGTTCCCCCTTTGATACACTTTTAGGTTGTCTAAAAACATAATCAAGTATTTAGAAAAGGCATTTTCAAAGTTTAGTCCAGGTGTTTATGTAACTAAAGGAGATAACAATATAGAATAATATATACATTTGATACAGATAGTTTATTTTCTTCATTAATTAACTCGGTCTGGAGCAAATGCAGTATCCTACAGACAACTTTATGGAGAAAAGGGAAACACCCACTTTTATGAAAAAGGGGTATGTTTTCCAAAAGGGAGGTGGAGATATACGTCAGGATTAGAAGACAATGCTGACGTGGTGGGTTGTAAGCCTGAGGACAGAGAAGCACAATGTCTTTATTCCTCTTTCATTCCAAATGTTTTGTGAGGCTGGCTTATATGCACAATGCCTTCAGTGAATGATGTTTTCATAGTTTCCTAGAAAGAGAGGGCTGTGTTCCCATGTGGAATGATGTATGGAACAGTGATGGTTTGCATGTGACAGAATGAATTCCATGGAAGCAGGAGCTTGGAACCAGACGAACTAGGACACAACTATGCCCTCTTCTCATCCCATCGGAGTTCCCAGAGATATTGACAGGCATGCAGGACAAATTTCTAATAGGATTAAAACCTCAAAGACAGGGTTCCTTATATGACATTTGTGTTAGGTTTTTCCTTGTGTACTTGTGAAAATAATTTTTTCAAGATAGGTTTCTAGAAGTGAGGTTGCTGGGGCCAATTATATAAACCATGGCAATGGTGGCCTGGGTCTAAATTTGGTGGCTGTTTCATGTGCTGTTTTGAGCACTCTGTGAGTAGCTGACTGACAAAGCACGTGCTCACTCACACGTGTGAGTGAGTGACTACCTGTATATACATCTTCATTTCGGGAGGCAAGCATTTCATAATCAATGTGTCTGACACTAAACTCTTCAACTTCTCCATCTCCCATACCACTGCCTTAAATAAAGGTGCCATACAAAATAATATGCCATGCTCAAGCTCACCTAGCTTATATCTGACCAAAGATAATCTCTGAATTGACCGACCATCGCTTGGTTTACATGTTTGTTCTCAAGTTAATAAATTGGCTGTTCTTTCAAACTAATAACTGCTAACTTACCATTATCTAAATTTAGTTTAAGACAATGTTAATTGAGCCTGGTGAAGTGATGATAAAAGCATGTGTTGCTACTCTCTAGAAATCACTTGTTTAGTTTATAAGCATATATAATATTGTTCCTGGGACGGGTGGAAATCAAAAACATAACAAAGGATAGTCTGTCTTTGGGTTTGTTGCCACCGTGGCAGATAGGACCTGCCTCAGTTGGCTATTGGGTTTTTTTTTTCCTTATACAAATGAAGATTATTTGTTACATATTTCAGCTGACATTCTGATATTTCAGTGGTTGGGTCTTTTTGTTTTTTGGTTTTTTAAATTTTGTTTTATTTTAACTTAGACATCCCTTGTAAACAGTATAGGAAAGAGAACACTCCAAATTCTAAAGGAAAGCAGAGAAGCCAGACCTGTAAGAAACTCTTTTCAAGTGCATAAATAGATTATTGCTTCATTATTTGGCTAACTCTGTGTTATTGTCGGACTATCCCATGAATATTAAAAATTGCCACTAAATACTTTTGAGGGTATATTATATGAAAGGAAACCAAAAGTGGCGAACCAGAAATCTAAAATAGCCCTGTGTAAGTGGATCACGCAGGCCGGGGAAGAAGATTCAACCAAAGAAGATGCTTCAGAGAGGCTGGCCACAGAAGATGGGTAGGGAATTGAATAGCCTCGTAAGGAAGATTCAGTTTAAATGTGTAGAAGTTGGGGTTGGGTGGTAGAGGGGTATGTGTGTGTGTGTGTGTGTGTGTGTGTGTGTGTGTGTGATTGTGTGAGTGTGTGTGCTTAAGATTCCATGGAGACACAAATATTCAACAACTCTTCAAGTAGCAGTGAATAGACTGGGAGGTTCACAGACAGGTCTGGGGAGCCATAAATTTGTTCAAGTATGTGAACAGATTGTGAAAGGCCATGCATAAAGGTCTGGACTCTGTTCATTTAGTAAATTAAAATACTGTGGCGTGAGAAAACATTTTTATTACTTACAAAAAATAATGAATTAGTAAGGGGATCACATATCTTGAGTTATATTTTAGTGTTATTGCTATTTATACAACATGTTCAAGTGAATTTTTTCACAATCCTTTCATCTATTTGTACACAGGTTCCCAATGACTCTGTGTACCAAGAATTGTGCCAAAACTTCTTATTTTCCTTCCTCAATAAATGAACCCACATAGTCATTGTATTCAGCTGCTTCTGTTTTAGCCCTAACGACACGACTTACTTTAAACATTATGAAGATAACCACCTTTATAAAATTGCTAAAACCAGGTCTTTCAATCCCCCAAATAAATAGTCTACCATCTCTTACCTCCTCCAAATTTTGTTTCAGAATATCAAAGCAGTAGCAACATTAATTGACTAGAATTTGATGAAATTTCTCTTACTTGTCATCCCTCTAATCAGAGTGACAATGAGCATATATGTGAGCTGGAAGTAAATTAATCTTTAGGAAAAAAGGAAAGAAGCAGAAACCCGAAAATCAGTGCCTGGCTCAAGAAAAGTTTATTGTGTTTGGAAAAGTATTAGTTCATAGTGTAAACATTTATAGAGTTATTTTATATATCCTGGTTGTTATGTTTTCCAATAGCATAGTAATATAATTGAATAAATACTCCACAAATATGAATATGCTAATTTTTGCAATATACCTTATCAAACAAAGTATTAAGACCCACGTTTTATTGAGACATGTGGCATGTTGTCTTAATTTTAAAATTTGTTTGTCCTTTGCAGAAATAGAATAAGATGAAGGGTAATAGCATAAATAAAATGTTAATAAACTATTTACAATTTTTTTGAAAGAATCCAGGTGTTTTGAATATTCTGCATACCTCCCAACTCTGCAACACCACACCTCCCCCAATTCATATTTCTTTTTGTGCTTCAAAGACTTATTTAGGTCATTCTTATAATTATGTTTATATTGTAGACTTGCTTTTCCTACAACAGCATTATGAGTGGTTATCATGTTCTAAAATGCCAGATACTGTTTAATTGTAATGGCGCCTACTTTTTTATCGAAACTATTCATATTTTATTACTGTAAACAACTTTGATCATAATGATGCCATTCAAAAGAGCTGATCAAGCTGAGAAAAATGACACTACAGTCATAAAGTCACTCTATATGTAGCTATTAACATTTTATAGTGTATATAAGGAAAAGTGTTTTAAGTTGCAACCATAGACAAATAAGAAAATTAATTTTAAACACAGGATCATCCTTTTAAAGATTGAAAATATTCTACTTAAATAATTATGGCCAACAGATACTTTTAGACTCTAACAGATGACCTTCAATACAAAAACAAAAAAAAAAACCAAAAAAACCCCCAGCATATATGGATTTTGCATTACAGAGATTCAAATCATCTTAGTTTGCCAGGGTAGAAAACAAGGGCTTTCATTCTTAGGAACAAGTAAGAAAGAAACACACCATAACCTCACTTCAAAGCTATTCTCTGGTTACATTCCAGAAGGGGCAAGGTTATAGATGAGGAGTTTTAAGAGATACATTCTTGCGGCACTTCTAGGATTTAACACTCTCTTCAAATGAAATCAAAGACACTCATCGGGTGCCTACTATGTATGTGGCGTGTTGGAAAGTATGGCGAAGAATGTGGCCTCTGACATAAGGAAGCCTATAATCCAGTTGAAGAGAGATGAGATAAACACACGAACAATTAAAGACTAGAATCTCAATTCCACAAATATTTAAATAATAGAGTGACAACAATAGAAGGACTACAAGACTGTGTGTACACATGATGACCAAGAAAACTAGAGGGGAACAACCACGACTGGAATTCAGAAGGAGAGTTTAAGGTTGGGGTGGTCAAATAAAGTTTGATGAAGGCATTCTTTAGCTGGGTCTTGAAAGACTGATAATAATAACATCTTACATTTGCTAATGTCTTGTAGGGTGTCAAGAAGTACCTGAAGCTGTAGGATAAACATGATTTATCTTCCTATTGTATTTATTTTACCTAATAAAAAGTAACAAAACATTTTACATTAAAAATAAACAGAAATGGATTATTTTATTATTCTTATTTAAATCATCAATAATGATAACTGAGATTGTGACCCACCTTTGTCTTGGCAATGTCTAAGTGCTTCACATTCATATTGCTGTTTATAATGGAATTTATCTTTTATATGGAAATTTAAACTTTTATTTTCACACATAAATCATTGGCATGGGAGAGATTTTGTAAGTTTCTGGAAAATATATTCATTCCTTCTTAGGGTACCTTTTGCTCAGGAAAGCACGGCTTGTCAGGCAGTTTCACTGACATTATTTGCTTTGATATCCATAGCAATCTTCATGTACAGGTCTTAGAGATTAGTAAAGTAAATCTCAATGCCAATGAAACAGCAGATGGAGACTAGACAGTAGTGAACTGAAGAATGTCCTCCTAAAGGCATTCAAATTCAATTTAAAAAAACGGTTCAAATGTTGGAGAGTGGGATGGGGTGGGGCCAAAGGGAAGTTTGAGCTTTATTTGAATTATTTGTTAAAAATTCACAGATGGAAGGGGCTTCAAGATGGCTGACTAGAGGCATTTGACACTCCCCTCCTCCACAAAGAAGAGCCAGGCACAGGATTGCTCTCAAACACAGCATCAAAGAGAGAACACTGGAATTCAACAGAGAAATGACAGGAAATATGTGAGGCATGGAGGGAGAGGGAAGCAAGGCAGCCAGCACAGCCAGGATTGGCTGGGAGTCCAGAGAAGCTCCCTAGTTTGGGGATGGGTAAGTGAGAGATCCCCAGTGGTCCACATTCCACCATAGACCCCTGTAGCTGTAGCCACAGGAGGGTCCCTCAACCCTCATGGGCCCTGAGACTAGCATAGGGAGCTGCTTGGAGAACATATTGACAGCATTGCTTCAGATAGGGAGCTCACACTGGGCCCCACACATACTGAGTTCTAAGCACAGCATCAGCACAGCATCATTTTGAGAGCTCACCCTCTACTAGAATGCATCTTGCCCTGGGGCCGACAGCCTCTGCATCTTGCCACATTCCTGGAGCTGCACTGACATCCTTCATATCCACATGGAAGGTTGCAGCAACGTGACACTGGTGGAACCCAGCAGAGCAACAGGATCCCCAGCACTGCAGCGCATATAATGTCCTGGATCCCAGGGTGGTATAGTACACCAGGGAGGCTGTCCCCAGGACAAAGGGAACCAAAGCATATGCTCCTTAGAGCCCAAAACCCACCTGCCTGGGGCCACTGCCACTAGCAGCAACCATGCCCCCACCAACAGCAGGGCTGTAGTGCACTTGCACAGGCCCTAAGAACTGGCTCTGCCCACTGCTGCCTTTGCTGCCACTGCTACCACTGCTGCTGGGGGCCAAAGTGCATGCTCCCCAGAGTCAGAGAGCTGCCTGCCTGAAGCTGCTGCCACTGACAGCAGTGTTGTTCATCCCTCCCTCTTAGGGAAGCAGGGTTGCAGTGTACGTGTGCACACACCCTGAGGACAGGCTCTCCCCTGCACCACTGTGGGTGCTGCAGTCACCCAAACACTCCACCAGGGCCCTGGTGATCACTCCATCTTGCTCACCACAACCTGTGCCTGTGCTCAGCACCAGGGGGCCTGAGAATAGGCCTACCTGGCCTGGCATCATCATGCCTAGGGCCTGAGCATACCCTCCAGGAGCCTGGGGGTTGCCCCACCTTGTCCGCCACTGCTGGCATCTGTGCAATCCTATCAGGCACCTGAGGATGGCCCTACCCAGTCTGCCACTATAATCAAAGCTGGCATCCACCTGCATGTGCCACCTGGGAACCTGGGGACTGGCTCACCTAGCTTGTTGTAGCCAATGCCACCATCTGTATGTGCCACTTGGCAGCCTGAGGATTGTCACACCACTGCTTCTGTCATCACCCATGCCATGCACACTGCTCAGGGACCTGAGAACCCATCCATCCGTCTAGTCCATTGCTGCCACTTCCAGCACCCAAGCAAGCTATCTTAAGGTCCAAGAATCCTCTTGGACCTGCTAACATCAGTACCTGCATATACCACCTAGGGGCCTCCAAACATACATGGTTGGGCCACTACTGCCACTGGGCACTGGAGCATGAGGTCTGACCCACATGGCATCCCCATCCCCAGCCAAACCTCACACCAGCCTGCACTAACAACGAGAGCCTAAGCCACTGAGGAAATCACAGACCCTACTGACACTGTTTATAGTTGAAGATATGATATGGACACTCTACTACTGCATACATCCAGAATCAAAGCTGAAGTGTCCCATCCAACCAACACCATAGATACATCTTCAGAAAAAAAATCTTCCCCTATGAAAACCAATCCAAAAACTTGGAAGAAGCTACTGTTACACCAGATACACAGACATCAGCAGAAGGACACACAAAACATGAAAAAGCAAGGAAATATGACACTTGGAAAGGAACACAATAATTCTATAGCAACAGATTCCAATCAAAAAGAAATTTATAAAATCCAAGAAGAAGAATTCAAAATTATGATATTAAGGAAGCTTCATAATATACAAGAGAACACAAATAAACAATACAAAGAAATCAGAAAAACAATTCAAAATATGAATGAGAAATTTACCAAAAAAATAGATATCATGAAAAAGAAACAAACAAATCCTGAGACTGAAGAATTCAATGAATTAAATTTAAAAAAATCAATTGAGAGTTTCAACAATGGACTAGATCAAGCAGAATAAAGAAGTTCAGAATTCAGAGATAGTTCTTTTGAAATAACCAAGTCAGACAGGTAAAAAAGAATGAACAAAGCCTACATGACATAGGGACATCATAAAGCAACCAAATACTCAAATTTTTGGTGTTCCACAAGGTGAAGAGAAGGCCAAAGACATAGAAAAACCTATTTAACAAAATAATAGCTGAAAACTTTCCAAGTCTAGAAAGAGATTTAGAAATCCAGATACAGGAAGCTCAGGAAGGCCCCAAAAGGTCTTCTTTATGGCACATTATAGTCAAACTGTCAAAAGTCAAAGACAAAGAGAGAATTCTAAACACACCAAGATAAAAGCATTGGGACACATATAACAGAACCCCATCAGACTAGTAGATTTCTCAGCAGTAACATTACAGGTCTGGAGAGAATATATTCAAAATTATGAAGGAAAAAAAAACCCTATTAGCCAAGAATACTATACTCAGCAAAGTTATCTTATGTAAATAAAGGAAAAATAAAGTCTTTGCCAGACAAGCAAAAACTGATGGAATTCATCATCATTCGAATGGCCCTACAAGAAATGCTTAAGGGAGTCCTATGCCTGGAAGCAAAATGATAATATCTACCATCATGAAAATACATGCAAGAATAAAACTCACTGGTCCAAACACAAATGAGGAAAGGAAAGAATTGAAATGTTACCACTACAGAAAGCTACCAAAACACAATGATAAACAATGAGAGAGAAAGAAAGGAACAAATAATACACAAAATAACCAGAAAACAATTAATAAAATGACAGGAATAAGTCCTGAAATAACCTTAAATGAAAATGGATTCAACTTTCCATTTAAAATATATCGACTAGCTGAATGGATTTTCAAAATGACTCAAATATATACTCCCTACAAGAAACTCACGCTCACCTGTAAAGACAAGTGATGGAATGGAAAGTAAAGAGATGGAAAGAGACATTCCATGCAAGCAGAAACCAATAGCAAACAGGAGTAGCTATACTTATATCAGATAAAACATACTTTAACTTAAAAATAGTATGAAATGACAAAGGAGGTTGTTACATAATGATAAGAGTATCAACTCAGCAAAAGGATATAACAATTCTAAATATGTGTATATACCCAACACAAGAGCACTCAGACAAATAAAGCAATTATTATTAGATCTAAAGGGAGAGACTCCAATACAATAACAGTTGAAAACTTAAATATCCCACTCTTAGCATTAGACAGATCATCTAGACAGAAAATCAACAAAGAAACATTTGGTTTAAATTATACCTTAGACCAAATGAACTAACACATATCTACAGAACATTTTATCCAATAATTGCAGAATACACATTCTTCACATCAGCAAATGGAACATTCTCCAAGATAGACCATATGTCAGGCCACAAAATAAGACTCCACAAGTTTTTAAAAATCAAAATTACATGAAGTATCACAGACTACAATGGAATAAAACTGGAAATTAATAACAAAAGGAACTTTGGAAACAGTTCAAACACATGGAAATTAAACAATATGCTCCTGAAGGACCACTGGGTCAATGAAGAAATTAAGAAGGAAATAAAAACATTTCTTGAAACAAATGAAAATGGAAACACAACATACCAAAACCTATGGGCTATAGCAAAAGCATTGCTAAGAGGAAAGTTTATAGCAATAAATACCTACATCAGAAAAGCAGAAAAACTTCTAATAAAAATCCTAATGATGTACCCCAAGGAACTGGAAAAACAAGAGCAAACAAAACCCAAAACTAGTAGAAGGAAAGAAATAATAAAGATCAGGGAAGTACTAAACAAAATACAGACTTAAAAAATAATACAAATGACCAATGAAACAAAAATTGTGTTTTTCTTTTTTTTGAGAAGATAAACAAAATCAATAAACCACTAGCTAGACTAACCAAGGAACAAAGAGAGAAGACCCAAATAAACAAACTTAGAAATGAAAAGGGAGACATTGCAACTGATACCACAGAAATACAAAGGATCATCAGAGACTGTTATGAACAACTATATACTAACAAACTGGAAAACCTAGAGAAAACTGATAACCTCCTGAACACATACAACCTACCAAGGAAGAAATAGAAAACCTGAAGAGAACAATAACAAGTAACAGATTGAATCAGTAAAAAAAAGTCTCCCAAAAAATAGAAGCCCAGGACCAGATGGCTTCATTGCCAAATTCTCTCAAACCTTTATAAAAAAGAATTAACACTGATTCTCCTCAAAGTATTTGAAAAAACTTAAGAGGAAAGAATTATATTAGGCCAGCATTACCCTGATACCAAAACCAGACACGGACACAACAAAAAAAGAAAACTACAGGTCAATTTCCCTGATGAACACAGATGAAAAAATCCTCAAGAAAACACTGGCAAACCCAATTCAATAGCACATCAAAAGATAATACACCATGATCCAGTTGGATTTATCCCAGGGATGCAAGGATGATTCAACATATACAATTCAATAAACATGATACATCACTTCAACAGAATAAAAGACAAAAGCCATATGATCATCTCAATAGATGCAGAAAAAGCATTTGATAAAATTCAACATCCCTTCACGATAGAACCTCTCAACAAAGTGGGTATAAGAGGAACATATCTTAACATAATAAAGACCATATATGACAAATCCACAGCTAACATCAAACTGAATGGGACAAAAAGGCTGAAAGCCTTTCCTCCAAGAACTGGAACAAGATAAGAATGCCCACTTTCACCACTCCTATTCAATGTAGTACTGAAGTTCTAGTCAGAACAATCAGGCAAGAGAAGGAAATAAAAGGCATACACATTGGAAAAGAGGAAGTCTAATTGTCCCTGTTTGCAGATGACATGATCTTGTATTAGAAAAGCCTAAAGACTCCATCGAAAAACTTCTTATATCTGATAAACAAATTCAGTAATATTGCAGGATACAAATCAACATGCAAAAATCAGTAGCATTTCTATACACCAAAAATGAAACAGCTGAAAAAGAAATCAAGAATGTAATCCCATTTTGAATAGTTACCAAAAAAAAAAAAAAAATCCCTATGAATAAATTCAACCAAGGAGGTGAAATATCTCTGTAAGAAAAACTAGAAAACATTCATGAAAGGAACTGAAAAGGATACAAATAAATGGTAAGTCATACCATGGCCATGGATGACAAGAATTAATATTATTAAACTGACTATACTACCCAAAGCAATCTACAGATTGAATACAATCCCAATCAAAATGCCAATATCATTTTTCATAGAAATAGAAAAAATACTCCTAAAATTTGTACAAAATCAAAAAGAGCACATATAGCCAAAGTAATACTGAACAGAAAGAGCAAATCTGCAAGCATCATACTACCTGACTTCAAAATATATTACAAGACTATAGTAAGCAGAACAGTATGGTATTGGTGTAAAAACATACACATAGTCCAATGGAACAGAATAGAGAACCCAGAAATAAATCCATGTATTTACAACTAACTGATTTAAAAAAAAAAAAAGTCACCATAGACATACACTGGGGAAGGGACAACCTCTTCAATAAATGGTCCCAGGAAAACCGGATATCCATATGCAGAAGAAGGAAAATAGACCCCTATCTCTTACCACATATAAAAATCAACTCAAAATAGATTAAAGATTCAAATGTAAGACTGAAATTGTAAAACTACTAGAAAAGAACATAGGGAAAACTCTATGGGGCATTGGTCTCAAAAGCACAGATAATAAAAACAAAAATAGACAAATGGGACTACATTAAACTGAAAATATTCTGCACAGCAAAGGAAACAATCAACAAAGTGAAGAGACAACCTGTTAAATGGGAGAAAATATTTGCAAACTAGTCATCCTACAAGGGACTAATATCAAAAATATACAAGGAACTCAAACAATTCAACAGTAAAATAACAATAACAATTCCATTAAGAAGTGGGCAAAGGACATTTTGCCCACTATTCAAATGTCTTTGAATAGACATTTTTCAAAATAAGACATACAAAAGGCCGATGGGTGTATGAAAAAATGTTTAACAATCACTAATTATCAGGGAAATGTAAATCAAAATCACAATGAGATACTATCACACCCAAGTTAGAATGGATATTATTAAAAAGACAAAATATAACAGATGCTCATGAGAATGCAGAGAAAGGGGAACTCTTATACTGTGCTGGTGGGAAAGTAAATTAGTATAATAATTATGGACAACAGTAAAGCAATTTCTCAAAACAAAAACTAAAAACAGAACTACCATATGACACAGCAATCCCACTAGCGGGTATTTATCCAAAGGAAAGGAAATCAACATGTCAAAAGGATATCTATACCACCGTGTTTGTTGCAGCACTATTCACAGTGGCAAAGATACGGAATCAACCTACGTTCTCATCAAAGGATGAATGGATTAAAAAATGTGGTATATATACACAACGGAGTACTACTCTGACATAAAAAAGAATGAAATCATGTCATTTGCAACATGGGTGGGACTGGAGATCATTATGTTAAGTGAAATAAGCTAGGCATAGAAAGACAAATATTGCATGTTCTCACTCATATATAGGAACTAAAAAAGATGATCTCATAGAGATAGAGAGTAGAATGATAGTCACCACAGCCTGGGAACGTATGTGTTGGCAGTGGGAAGGCAGGCAGGAAGAGAAGTTGGTTAATGGGTATACATATATAGATAGATGAAATAGTTCTACTGTTCTATACCAGAGTATCATGACTATAATTAACAACAATGTATTGTATATTTCAAAATAGCTGTAAAAGAGGACATGAAATGTTCCCACCACATAAAGATGATAAATACTTGAGGTGATGGACACCATAAATACCCTGACTTAATCATTGCACACTCTATGCTTGCAACAAAATATCAAATGTATTCCACAAAAATGTACAAATATTATGTATCAATAAAAAAATTTTTTAAACATTCATGGATGGTTACTTAGATAATTAAAAATAGTTAAAAAGAAAGCTCCTAAAAATAATCAAAGAAACAAAGCAAACAAGATCCTGAGGTGGCAAAAAAATAAATCCTTATGGCTTTTAGGCCACTAGTTGGTATTTTCTGCCACTTGCTACCTGTCTCTGATAGTACCTGGACAGGGTCAAAGGAGGAGAGTAGAATCTGCAGGTAGAATCACGTGAGTAAATCTGCAAGGCATTGACCTGCAAGACGTGTGACAGCCCCTGACACACCCCACTCTGCGTGGTCTGTCACATCCCCCTGGCAGGACTGCTCTCTGTTCTCCCACACCTCCTCTGATCGATCAAGATCAGTTGCAACCTTTCCTTTTCCTTAAAGCCTTCCTGGACATGGATTTCACTTGCTGTGTTAAATGATGTGGGTTTTACACTGGCTTACAAGGTTTGCTGTTATTTCATTCACAATAGTCATGTTTCCCCTAATCATTAGTTCTTTTATTAATTTATTAGATGTGTGCTTATTGCACGTCTCTCTTGTGTCAAACAATATAGTAGGTATTAGAATTATGACTGCAAAGAAGACAAGTCTATACTGTACTTTCATGTGGGAATGAGTACACAGAAAGTGATCACTAAATACTGGAAGGACTGATGAAGGGTTTCTCAACCTCAACACTATCCACAGTTTGGGCTGGATAATTCTTTGTTGTCGGGGGCTGTTCTGTGTATTACAGGATGTTTAGCAGCACCTCTGGTCTCTACTCACTATATACCAGTAGCAAACACCATCTGCTCCCAAACTGTGACAAGCAACAATGCATCCAGGCTTTGCCAAATATTTCTGGGGTACAAAGTTACTCCACTTGAGAACCACTAGACTAATAATTTTAAAAGTCTCTAAGTGAAAATAATGTATTGTCAAACACATCTTAATAATCAGTTATAACAAAATTCAGATGTGGGAAATAAAACCACAAAAAAAGGTCTTTGTACCAACAAAAATAAATTTTTATTTGAAAAGAAAGATGGTTTCAAATAAGTTTGAGGAAATTACAGAGACATAGATTATTTTGAGTATATTAAAAACTTGAGAATTCTCAAGGTAGAAATCCTACATAACCTAGTAACTCTAAACTTATTTGGCTAAGTAATTCCTTTTATTTTTTAAACATAGTACTTACTAGTATCCTATGGATTACTGTTACATTAAACACACATTGAGAAATTTCATGTTCTATTTTCATTACATAGCTATTAGTGCTTGATGCATTACAGGCATTTCTATCCCATTATCTACCTCTGATAAGATATGTCCTTAAGAACATCACTGATGCTGGTCAGGACACTGGTAACTAGGAAGGAGAAACAAGGACATTGTTTTAGGCCGGTGGTCTCAAAATTTAGAGTGAATCAGAATCAACTGGGAGACTTGTGAAAACAAATTTCTGATTTAATAGGTCAGGATGGTGCCTGAGAATTTGTATTTCTAACTGTTTCGCGGGTCATGCTGATCCTGCTCATCCAGAGATCTCACTTTGAGAACCACTGTAGAGTATAATGAGAGCATCAGACAAAGTTACAGTTTCTATTTAGAGTAAAAACCTTTCTTCATCTTTTGATGTGGATAAACCTTACGACTGCTGTTTCAGAAAGCCAGCAAGTAGGGACCACAGATAAAGCACGAGCCTTTATAACAGAAATAACATTAAGTAGCCCATGGACAAATATTGGTGGCACTTTTCTTTTCCATTGCCATTGCACACTGGATATCTCTTGGTAATTGGGGTTCACTACATTTAGATGTTCAGAGCATTGTACAAAGGGCTGAACAAATTATAAGTAAGTCTCAGACACCTTCTCTGCCCTCAATGAATTTATAAGACAGTTGAGAGTCATTTAACAATACAAAACAGCACATTGCAAAGGAAAAATTAGTAGAACAGAAAATGAGGAAAGGGGGAGATGATCAAATATCATTAATACTACTTTACCTAATTTATTTCATTTGATTGCTACAAAAAGTCATGAAGTAGGTGTTAATATTTCCATTTTCTAGATAAGAAAACTGAGTCCTAGGGGTGAAGTAATATGCCCAAGGTGACCGTCTCTGTTAGGCAGCAGAGCAGAGATTCAAATCCGTGTCTATTTAACCCAAGCACAATGCTGTTTCCTCGCTGTTCATAGAAGAGCTCCTTGCATCTATTTTCCCAGAGCTGCTTACCCTTCCTCATCCTCATCATTCACCTTCTTTATACACTAGCCTTCTTGTTTTTGTTTAGTGAATAAAAATGTTAGAAAACCAGCATGTTAGCATATTAGAGCTAAATATACTTGATACTAAAGCCTGATGTCAAGACTCGTTAAAAAGGTAAAGTTTACAAATATGGAGTCAATCTAAAAGAACAAGAAGACAACTCTGATTTATCCCTTAAAAATATTTTTTAGTCTAACATGCTCTTTCTTTGATGTGGTGAATCCATGTAATTTTAGTGTATCACATATTGTCATCTCAAACTATATAGATACATGGAAACTATAAGGGGAAAAACCCTCAATAAATAAGTAGCACTAAAGAACATTGTGAGCAATATTTATAAAACGATTAAGAATTTTAGAGCTTCAAAAGAAATGAGAGAGAATTAAATGAATAGTTGGCAGGTTAAGATTCAGTGACTGTTTCATTAAAGTAATCAGATAAATCTTAAGAGTTAGAAGAGCCCAGATAGGACAAAGATGGGTCAAAGATGGGACAAAGACTTTTTCTACTTGCAAGATTTTTGTGTCCTGAGAATTGGGTCCACAGGATTTTCATAAAGACTTCTCTACTGAATTGGTTTTTACAATTTACAGTGCATCAGCATTACTTGAAAGACTTATTAAAACATATATTGGTGAGTTCCACTCCCAAATTTTCTGATTCCAAAGGTCCAGGTAGGATTGAGAATTTGCTTTTTAAACAAATCCTCAGGTCATGCTGGGTGCTGCTGGCCCAGGGACCACATTTTGAGAACGGCAACTCTAGCAACGCCAGCTCCTTACAACTTGTTCTTGTACATCACTCTGTCTCGCCCCTTTCCAGAACAGAAATCTTGCCTGGGGTCCACTCTTCACATAAACCACCTCTTTCACTTTTGCATTCTACTCTTTCTTTCCATGAAAGTCAAGCAGCCACTGTTATTTTATGATCCTCACAGAAGCATGATAAAGTGAAAAGAGAACTGGATTGGGAGTCTAGTGATGGGTTTTAGTCCTACATCTGCCTCTAATTAGCTCAGACATAGTTATCTCATGTTTAAATCAAGGGATTGGGACTAGTTGATCCCTCAGGTATATTTCAACCTTCTTCTACCCGAACAGAATGCTATTCCTCAGTGGGCATAAGAAAAATATTAAATGTTTTCAAGAACATGTGGAGACACTCCAGCATTCATACCCCTGTCCCATGTGTGACGAGAAATCCACTTCACCATGGGCAAGTGGTTGTACAGTGCTCTGGGAGTCAGAGGGCTTGGTCCCCAGTTCTGGTTCTGTATTTGATCAACCTTCTCTGAGTCTTAGCTTCCTCATCTGAAAATGCATGGATATGCATTCAATACATTCTATAGATAAAAATCCATATAATAACTTTTGCTCTATCCTCTGCTTACCACCTTAAAATTAACATTTGCCTATTATATGCCCATGTGGTAATGACTCACATTAAGGTGTAAAAAGCGAAAAAGCTAAATGTGATTTCCCACTATTGGTATTTTATCAGTGAACAATTCATTACTAATCAATAAGAATAAATGTGCCATGTTACATTTGCAGGTATTTATGGCTTATTGGGCTATGGTGATTCTATTTTTGAATAATACCTTCTCCCATACCCTCAGAAAAAACCACCTATCCTACATGTGAGAAATACTAAGTCCTACTGCATGAACAGAAATGGAGCCTGGATACAGATCACCCATTGTGTTTATTTTCTGTTCTACCTCTTCTGATCATGGTGAAAAAGGAGTTAAAACAAATCTACTTCAGCTTTTGTTAGGGGCTATGGGGAAATATCTGGACCACCTTTGTTCCCTTGTAAGTTATAGACTTAGGAATGGACTGTTAAAAAGGAAAGCTAAAAAATGAAGTGCCATATTTAATATTTGTTATTTTTAATATTTGTCTACAGTTACTAGACATGATTCCTCTTGTCTGGAAAACAAGTTGGAAGGGCCCTACTATATAAGTGGGCCACAATGGTTATGATGACTCGAGTGCATTTCTGTTATTATATACGGGCTTTAGCAAAGGTGGCACCTCACCTTTATTCTTCAGGAAATCAGTGAAGACCATGGAAAGAGCACTGGCAGGAATGTCAGGAAGGCCAGGAACTCAGGGTTTAGATTGGTGTTTGGATAAAATGTCTTTTTGTTAAAAAATTACATTGAGGTTGTATTTTATCCTTCAATTAAATAGAAACTGATAAGTTAGAAGTTGAGCTCAGAGAAGTACATGGCCCTTTGAGCCCATGGAAGTAACTTTGGAGAATTCTACAGAGGTCAGTAGAAGGGGTAAGAGAGCAGCAAGGTTAAAAATCATTCAAGGTGAACATACTGACACTTGTGTGAAAAGAAGGAAATCAGCAAGGTTCATTGACACTGAGAACACAAAACGTAAAATGTCATAAAAGAGTCAGAGACAAGATCATCAAGCAGTTAAAGAACTCTTCCATTGACAATAAGAAACTAGTTCAAGTAAAGGCAAAAGAACTGAAAACATCAATCCTGGTATCAGAAGAAGGCTACTTTCCAATAGCTATTCATTTCTCTTTTCAAAATGCCCTTCATATATGCATGGTCTTTTACAAGCACGTGAGGAAGTGCTTTGCAGGTGTTAGCTAAGTCAGGAGGTTAATGGTCTGAGGCCCCTGTTCTGAATCTCTGATTCAGAGGGGGCTACCCCATTCCTGGCAGAAGTAGGGTGAGCTCAGGTCTGATCAGTCTGCAGCCTTTTCTAACTTTCAACAGCCATGAAACTCATTTTAAAAAAGCCCTATATTATAATGATGTTTGTATTATACCTTCACCAGCCAAGTGTCTTTGCAAACCAGATGACAAAATAAAAATATGTTGTTACCGATGCAGTTTGATTTAAGTTCCTAATATTTTGAACACATACTGTAATATACAAACAAATCAACTTAAAAATGGAATAGTAATTACTCAATGGGATTGGGCCAGTGATAAAATGAAGTTTTCAAAACTTTAAAGCAATATTATTTTTAAATTATGAGAAATTAAGGATTAAAATAATCTAATACATACATTAAATTTTATAGTAGACTATACAACATGTTAAGTGACTTTATTGAGAGTATAAAAGGATCTACTACAATGTTTAGTGTGGAATGAATAATGCAGCTTTTAGACCCTGTGTTTAATCTTACAGTTAGTGACTAGAACATTTGGTGGTTTCATAAATAAATGAGTCATTTAAGCTATTTTCATCTCAGGTTTCCAATATATTTATCAGGGTTGTGCTTATTGCTATGAATTCACCTTTAATTTTCCAAGTTTAAAATAAAAAAGTTGATTGTCATGATGAACCTAAAAAGCAAAGAGAGCTTGAACAGAGAAACCATGGAAAATTATAGAAAATCCCAGCATTAGGGACAAGGTGGATGTTAGAATTTGACGGATTCTCTTGACACTGCTTCTCTCCCAATAGCTGTTCCGTCATATCAGGCATTTTACTAGCAAGCGACAGGCTTCAATTCACAGACTAGCGTTCAGATGCAAGACTCCAATTCTTTGGGAGAAAAGAAATAACAGAGAAAAGATCCATTCATAGGTGTCCTTGTAACCTAGACAGAGAATAAGTAACAGGGGTACCAGAGACAAACTCAGAATTTATGTAGGGATTATGGTCATGAATCTGGGCATTTGTTCCAAAAAGGAGCAAGATCTTCCACTGGAAGCAGAAGCAAAGTCAAAACAGGAGAAGGAGAAGCAGAAGCACAAGACAGGATTGGTAACACGGACCCTAACATGTCCTCTGCCTAGGGGCTTCCTTTGTCCAAGAGCCTGTTTGGGGCCTGGTTCTGAGATGGAACAGACATTATAGTTTTTTCAACCTTTTGCTTTACAAACATAAAGATCCCCAAAACTTACATTTTCCCTGGAGAAGGACAGGAGACGGGAGAATGGAGAAGTTTGACTTGACTTAGTTTGAATTTTGAATTGGACTAGGGGAACATATACTTTTTTAATTAGAAAGACAGAATAACCACGAAGAGAGAAGATTTAGAGTTTTCCACCATCAGTGCTTTCTTCAGCAGCGCATATATATACTAAAATTGGAACAATACAGAGAAGATTAGCATGGCACCTACGCAAGGATGACACACACGTGTGGAATGTGCCATAAAAGGAGAAAGAGAAGGGGAGAGAGGAAGGAAGAAAAGAAAGAAAGAAAGAACTTCTCACCATCAGTAGAAATGGTATGCATGTGCTTAGGAGCTCTAAAGCTAAACTGACTTTAAGTCTAGAAAAAAATTGAAGAAAAGTTCTGCACATTTCAGTCATAATTTGTACAATTTGACCTAGCAATACAAATATCTGAGTGCCCCAATTACATGCCCCTTTTTCATTTTTTTCCTTGTAATCACTCAATCTCAGTCAGTGTTCACCCTCAAAGTCCCAAAATAATAGATACAGATTGGAGTTTTAAATACAATTTCATTAGTAGAATCAGCATGACCGGCATTGGATTTTTCCCTCTCTGTATTTATGTCAGCCCATCTGATCCCAGATGCTCCTCATATGGAGCAGACTGCAACCAACCAGCTTTTCCTCATGGTTTGGATCACACCGACCTGGAGGGTTACCTCTGTTGAAATCCCTTGTGCGATCTTTGACCAAATGGTTGCTACTAATCCTTTTACTCAAAATTCCAGAGGACACTTAGGAAGGTGTGTTCCAAATTCATTTGGGCTGACCCAGAATAGTCTGTTTGGGAGCAAAAATTATGCAGAAGAATTTGAGGAGAGATCTGTTTCCTTCCAAATACCTAGAAATTTGACAAATAAAATAATTCTTCACTCACATGAGTATGTATTGGGGGGTGTATAACAGCATCCCTGGATCCTACTCACTAGATACCACTAGCGACTCTTTCTCCAGTTTTGACAATCAAAACTGTTTCCAGGCGTTGCCAGATATCCCCTGAGGGGAGGGAGCAAAACTGCTCTCAGTTGAGAACCACTGATATATTTATTTTAATTTTTAACAGCCTTATTAAGGTAAGACTGATTTAAAAAAGAATTGCACATATATGATGTGTACAATCTGATGAATTTGGACACATACAAATATTCATCATATCTTCACCAAAATCCAGGTAATAGATATAGCTAACACCTCCCAAAGTTTCCTTAGGTCTCTTGTGTGTGTGTGTATGGGGGGTGTGTGTGTGTGTGTGTGGTAGGAACCCTTAATATGAGATCTACCCTTTAAACAAATTTTTAAATGCACAATACCATATTATTAATTATAGACACTAGGTTGTACAGCAGATCTCTAGCGCTTATTCATCTAGCATAACTGAAGTATTATACCCACCAAATGACAACTCCCCATTTCCACCACCTGAGAACCTCTGATTTAACACTTTTAACATACTTTGATTCTCTAGACAAGATGACTAATTAGATTGGTAGCAATATTACAAATGGCTAGATATCTATATACAATATCATATTGTCTAGCTGTAAGGAAACATTATGCATATGTACAATATAAACATGATGAATATTGTTTTTTTCATATCACTCTTGCCATCCAACCAACAAAATGTAATATTGTCTCGATCTTGGAATATTGAGCAATTGAGGGTAAAACAACATTAAAGATAAAAATTATTAGGTGACCAATAAACCAATATTAAAATAAATAAGAACTGAAATAACCAGTAATTCTGTTTCTAGAGCAAGACCATTTTTGTATTTTATCTCCCTTTTAAGGAGCTATTTTTCATTCATAGCACTGTTGTAAATTATGCACAGCAGACTTCTTCATTTAATAGGTTCAGGTCAGAGAGTGATTGTATTTCGGCAGTTGGTATTCGGGGATTTTGTAATTTATGAGGTTTATTAATTTAGCAGATTATTTGCTTAAGATGCCACTATCCCTTCACCAAGCGCTCACTGTGAGAATTACTTGGTCAGCTTAGCATTTTCAAGAGACACTTCAGTATTTAGAACATTCTCATATTCCTCAAAATGATATAAATTCTATAAAATTTAGCCCATAGGAAGTGTCTAGAAGAGAAGTAAAAGAACTGCTTGTTCTTTTTGTGCTCGTGAAAGAGGGTAGGTGGGAAGTAGAAAGTTAAGGGCTGAGGGGTAGCACCTTGTTATTCCCATGAAGATTCAATAGGGAATGAAATTAGAAAAAATCAGGTACTATAAGTGTCCGTGCAGAAAGAGCTTATAGAATTAGGCCCCCTAAAGTGGGCAATCCCCAGCATTTCTGAGAGGATCTTGAACTGGTCCACTGCTTCTTTAATCACATTACAAAACAGGCAAGAACAGAAAGAGCAGGAGGTCGGTCCTCCTGCTGATGCAAAACGGGAGATGAAGTACTAGTGCTGGCTGACTCTGAGAAAGGGATAGGCAAGTTTTTTTCTCTGTATTTAGAAATGTGACCTGTTGCCACTAGAATTTATTTACACCAAGACAATGGGTAATGAGAAATCAAATAAAATGATATAGTTGCAGGACCCTATGTGTCCCCCAAACACCAAATCTGACCCTGAGGTCTCCTCAATATCCAAATGAAAATGCAGCCATTTACTGGAGGACCTCTCAGAGCATACACACGTTACAGAGTATCCTTCTAGAGAGGAAGAACTTACTCAGGTCATTAGAAGCTAGCCAATCTGACTAAAACGAATCAGATATTTTTCCTTTAAAATAGGTTCCCCGTATTCTACATGGAAAGAAAGCCCATCATTTCCTCCTCTTTCTTCCACACAGCCTTTTGAGAATCTTCCTCCTGGTGTCAGTGAGGCTCTCCTTTCTGCCCTCACACACGCTCCCAGAATTTCCTCATCTTCACGCTTTGCTCATATTTTTTTCCTCCCTTGGAATTTCCTCCCACTCCCTTCTATGTGCATCTGATCATCCTTGAAGCTCTGGCTTGAGACTCACCTCGTGAGTCTCAACAGTTCTTGAACACTACCCTGCACACCCACCTTGAAATAACATCATTAATCTCCAAACATTTATAGTCCTTGGCGTCAGGACCAGTCATTTGTCACTGCCATTCATTGTATACTTTAATCTTTTAGATGTGCATGTTTTATATGCTCGGTCCTAGAATATGGACCTTAAATATAGAAATGATTAATACTTCAGCCTATCCTTTACAGATAATTGCTATTTTAGAAATATTTAGGTGAAATTAATTGAGAACGAGGTGGTTGTTCCTTGTTGCATATATCTGACATTCAGGCATTCCTCTCCTTTCTTTGTGAACTTCCTCCCCAATTCCAAGCATCTTGCTACCTGTACCATGACCCTAACTGGTTCTGTGTTTGCACTTTCTCCCACAGTCTCTAAAGTTGCATTGTCCCCTAGTATGCAACAATAATGGGTTAACCAGGCCTATTAATACCTGTCTATAAATGAGTCAAATTATTAACGATGAGTTAATATGGGCTTTTTGTGCATAATGTGTGTGTGTGTGTGTGTGTGTGTGTGTGTGTATTTGAAGAAGGAACAAAGAGTTTCTTTCAACATTCTCAGATCTTGTTCCCTGGCTGATGTCTATTGTACCTGAATGATCTGTTTACACCTATACGCTGCATGTAAATGTGAAGATAAGATGACTCAAGCTAATAAGTCTGATGCAGATGATTTTAATCCACATTTATTGAACATCTAGAATATAGGATGTCTGATTATTCTCAATGAGACTTTTTAAGAAATCAGTTTTAAAGACGTTCATTTTGTTATCCCACCCTCTCATGCCAGCGCACAGTTTCTCTTCTATGTGCATTGAACTGAAGCCAGAATCCCTTGCAGTAAGACCTAGAAATCTAAAAAGATATTCTTTGTTCTTATAAAATTAACCTAAATTCACTACTTCAAGGTGATAGCATTAAAATTTAATATTAATTCTATACCATTTCAGGCTTTAGTTTCCAACTTTACATAACAGAGAATGATTGTACTTTTCTTTATCTCCTTTTTTCTCTTTCTGTATAGCTATTTTAAATGTTCACTGCTTTTCTTGAAACTTAGCAATCAGATAAAACTGTCTTGATTGATGTTACAGAATCATGGATTTCCCCACCAAACCAAAGGAAGCCTTCCTCATTATCTCTGGTCTCTTCAGCTAGGCCACGCTCATCTTCAGGTAAATGTACTTATTCCCTATCTTCTCAAATCAGCTATCCACTTTTCTCCAGCCAGGCTTGGCTGTAAATTGACAAGATCTCCAGTTGTCTTTGTGATTTCCCTACAGAGTGCAGCTGGGTCCCTTTCAGTTTAAAAGAAACAGGTGTGGGGGTAACTCTGCTCAACCTTTAAAAAATTGCTGTCATAAAAGACAGAGATGGAGTGGTGACTTAAATCTGTTTTTTTTTTTTTTTTGAATGGCAGAAACATCTTACTCTCATGGAATAGAAAATTTATGAAACAGAAAATAGGCTAATCACAAAGCATTGGGCATACTGGCTGCTTCCATTTGTTCTTCATTTTTTGGACAAGAAGAAACTTTGATTTTCAAGCTCACAGCTTTCAAAAGCCCTGAATATACTTAGACAAATTAGAAACAGTGAGGTCAGAAGGTAGTAATAGCTTTGAATCCTTCCAAACTTGGTAAACACCAGAGGAGATTCGCCATAATAGAAGGAATGATGGAGTAAGAATTAAAAAGCTTGGGGTTGTAATCCCATCTGACATTAACTAGCCAAGAGGTCTTTGATGGGTCAGGAAAGCTTTTTGGACCTCAGAATTCTCATCTGTAAAAGGAGGAAATTGAAGTAGATAATCTCTGAGTTAATATTCTAGCTCTAAAATTCAAGGGCTTAAACTGATATCTGGACCTATTTAATTTCCATTGATGCATAATAAATGCAGTGTTTGGGGTTTTTCTAGAAAGAATGAGAGAAATTTAGAAGTAAAGTAGTCACAATTTTAGATTTAAGACCAGAGATGCTATAAGAAAGTTGAATTTGTAAAGATATGATGGGAAGTATCCTACTATTAATGTTTTATTCTTAGACATGAGCATATATAAAGTTGACGCTGTCTTAAATATCCTTTAATCTCCTTAATTTACGATTATTACTTTTAAAAATCTTTTAATTCTTGCCCATGCATTGGTGGGTTGCCTGGGACTTGCGTGATCTAGGCTGGGCTTAGCTGGCAGCTCTGCTTCAGGCCACTGGTCTGTGGGTGTGTTAAGGCGATCCTACCTATGTGTCACTTGTCCTTTTCATGCCAGAGATTTCAGCCAGGGCATGTTCTTCTGGTGGTGACAGTAGAAATTCAAGGATAATCCCCTGATTTATAAATGAAAAAAACTGAAAGCCAGAGAAGTTAAGTAATAATAAAACCCACATCAAACTAGATGAAGGGAAAAAGGGGGGAAGGGGTTGAGTCTTTGGTTTACATAAGTAAAAAATCCAAGGGGATAATATGGCTTCAGGAACAGCTGGATTTATTAGTTCAAATAAATGTTCTTGTGGCTCTGCCTCTGTCTATCACTTGGCCCTGCTTTCTTCTGTATTTGTTTCATTCTCAAGCAGATTTGCTCCAAGTGGCAACAAAACAGCTGCCTGAAGCACTGGCCTTTCATGCTCACAATATAGAAGACAAACATTCTACTTTATTGTCCAGGTAACATTTGTAAAACCAGTAGATTGGCTGAGCTAGACACACGAACTTGCACCTGCCTAGCCCTGAGATAAGAGAAGTGAGGCCATTCGATGTCAGCATGGGAGGAGGGGGAAACAGAACAAAAGATGCTGAATTAACAAAAATTTACGGATATCCACTTAAGTGTTTACCTAAAAGCCTACAAAAGTCGCAGAGCCAGGACTGAAACACATATTTCTTATGTCCTTGACAGTATGCTTTCATATATCTTGTATGAATTAGTGGTGTCCTTTCAGCCCTGTTCAACAGTGGTGGAAAGTAGGTCTACCTAATGATGAATTGATGCCACTTCCAAGCCCTGGGTAGACAGAAATGATGCCCAGGACATATTCATCTCACATCTCTGGATCTCAGAAACACATTTAAGCTACTCATTTAATCTCTAATGATGCAACAGATTGAGGCTGATCAGACTGCCCAACCGGCTGACTCAGTTTAAATGCATGAAATAAATGGCTTCTTGTGTTGGTAAGAGTGGCCGTACTTGTTTGCATGGGCAATTCCTCTATGCAATTGAGAAAAAAAAATAAAACACAACATTTATTATTTTTTTAATATCTTACCCCACTGTTATGTTTGTTTTATTCATTTGCTTTAAAACAGAAACCATGGGCTCTGTTAAAGACTTTCCTAAACAGAATGTGCTTAGTCCTGCATTAGTTTCCTAGGGTTGCCTTAACAAAGTACCACAAACTAGGAGGCCTAAAACACAAATTTATTGTTTCACAGTTCTAGGGGCTAGAAGTCTGAAATCAAGGCCTTGCTCCATCTGAAATTTGTAGGGATGATCTCCTTCCTCTCCTCTTCCTAGTTTCCAGTGGCTTGCTAGCAATCTTTGGCATTTGTTGGCTTGCAGCTACATAACCCCAGTCTGTCTTCGCGTGGCATTCTCCTTATGTCTCTGTGTCTCCATATGGCCACCCTCTTATAAGAACACCAGTCATGTTGGATTAGGGGCTCACCTTTCTCCGGCATGATCTCATCTTAACTAAGGATGTCTGCAACAACTGTATTTCCAAAAAAGGTCACATTCTGAGATTGTTGGAGTTAGAACTGAAACATATCTTCTTGGGGGAGTCACAATTAAACCGTAACAGTGCTTAACAGGATAAAGGGTTAAAACTAAAGAAGCTGCTATTGTTTAACAATCCACTTAGTGAGTGTTAATACTCCTCTAGGCTTGCCCTGCTCTTCCCTTCTCTCCTCTTCCCCTCCTCCTTCCCTGTTAGAATCGCCAAAGCACTTTCAACCTCAGGAGACAGATAATGTCTTATATCTAATATCTGAGAGCATTTTTCACATATTAACTTCTCATACCTTATATTGATCCATCCAGTAAATTAAGCAAACTTCATTATCTCTTTTCAATAAGTGACAAGAGAGAGACACCCAGAAATATAAAATGACTTGCCTAAAGTCATTCAGTTAGGTAGTCAAGTTTGGATTAGAAGGAGTCTAAGTCTAATACCTAAGATTCATTCACTCCTCTACTGTCTCTCAAGTTCAGTGAGACTCAAGGATTCAGTGGCTTTTAAACTGGTCTTTCCTTTCTACAAATGCCACAACTTTCCCCGTAGCTTCAAACCAGTCCTAAGAGCTTTCCTAAGCTTTGTGCCCCTATTTCAACTGCAAAGTGGGCATCGTCTCTTAGAGGCCTCTTAAGTATGGCAAGTCAGTATTTCCTACCTCCCCAAACGTGTTCCTCTTCTCAAATTTCCCCATCTCTGTTAAATGGCCACACCAGTAGCTCAAGCCAGAAACTGGAGACTTCTTACTACTCCTCCACCCACACAGGCAGCTACTTCATTGCCAGGTCACATTGCATTTACCCCAAACTCTCTCCAAGCTCTCTATTCCTCTCCATCCCAGTTGTCACTGCTTTAGCTTAGTCCTTCATCAGTTCTGCCCAGACTGTTGGCTTTCCTTTCCCTATTCCTCCCTGCTCTAACCCATCCTCCACACTACTGCCAGGGCCAGCATAAATGGCTGATCTAAAGTTCTTCAGTGGCTGTGGAAGCTGAACCACAAAAGAAATATTAGTGGACAAGACACTGGAATTATGGGAGTAAATATGGCAAGAGTAGTTGCATTATTAAAAATATACAAAGATTGTGGACCCATGGCATGAGGCATCTTGTACATTTGGGGGCATGTGGCACATGGCATCTGATTTATCAAGCCTCTTTCCTTTATACTAACCATTGTCGTTGTTAGGGTGTGAAATCCATGGGGGGTGGTGGGTGCAAGAAAGGACTGTCAGACAGTGATTGTCTCAGATTTCTAAGCCATTCAAGAATATTAAATACTCAAAGAAGAGTTTAGGTAAATAAACACAGTTGGTAAGTGGGGGAAAATATATAATTTGGGAACTTTGAACTACTTGCTCAATTTTTCTGTAAATGGAAAACTGCTCTAAAAAAAAATCCCATATTGGATCAAGATTCTATTAGCTCGTTAAAAAAAATCTATTAATTAAAAAAAACAAAAAGGATTGAGAATGGACTGTTGTCATTACAAGTAGTTATAAAAATAATATAAATAAAATTAAGCATAAGTACTTTTAGATAGTACAGCTGGTCAGGATCCATGTTTAGGGTTAAGAGGACTGAAAGAAAGCCTATTTATTTGTTCAATCATATTAAAACCTAACTTGCTGATATGCTGCCTTGCTCTAAATTGCAAGTTTCATAAGCACTAAAAATTGGCTGACCTACTTCACCATAGTAATTGAAAGGGATTATTACTGACAATTAGCAAGCAAGCAATAGTAATAGATAATTTACTTTCCAAATATTTTGCAAGCAAGCACATTTTTAAAAAATAAAAATAAAAAGGAAACACATTAGACAGTTGTTTCTTGGCAAATTATAATGCATCTTTTATTTCTTGACAAATAATTCATACTGCAATATTTTTTTACAGCCTGTAATTCTAATGTGGCTGTTACATTTGTTATGTCTACAGATGCTTTGTTAGGATAAGTATTCAGTACAATGCATGGGGACTTAGCCACACAGCCCTCATTACAGCCCTACAGCCAGTAGTCCCATGATCATGGTCTGGGCAAAGCTGAGGGAAGAGTCCTTTTCTAGCTAGATTTTGTCCTTGGAGGAAAAATGGGGTCATTTTCAATGTAAATTTTAAAACTCTTCCACCCTCAGATTTTCTATTATAGCCTTTCCAAGATGTTTTCTTTTCTAACCTTAGTGAAAAACACAGTAAAGTTATGGCATATTTTTCTCTTCCCACACAATGGAATTCTATCACTATATCTTTAGCAGAGGCTAAGTAAGGTGAGGGGTGGAAGGCTCTAATGATTCAGAATGTATTATTGGATAATATCTTAACTTATTTTTAGGAAAATTAAATTTTGAGTTTAAATTAATCCATGCTTATTGGATTATATTTCTGGTCAATATGCCATTGTTTAGCACTCAATTATTCTCTAAATATTAATATAACCTTATCATAACAATTTCTATGATTTCTTTTGTATCAGTATAAGGTTAAGGTTTTTTTTCTTTTTTTCTCACAGTACTTGGAAGTCCAAGATGATTTAAGGTTAAGTTTAATGCAAAATACATATGAGGTACTCCAGAAATACTTGAATGAATTTAGTCCTCTTTGTGTTTTTCTGCAAAGGCACTGCATTAATGGGTTCCTCAATGTCAGTGAATCATTTTCTCTCCTTATCCTCAGAAAATACATTGTTTTTTGTATAGACAATATACAGGAAATTTAAATACAATATTTGCAAATGAAAATGCTGAAAGCAGTATGCTATTCTTTATTCTAATGAAAAAGCCTAGACTATTCTAAGGTTATTGACCTGTGTTAACATGTTTTTTATTTTTTCTTGGACTAGTACTCAAAAACTCTTGTTGTATGAATGAATAAATAAATAAATGGATGAGTGAGTGAGTGAATGAATGAATGTCCTTCTCTCTACATTCTCCTTCCAGGATCCAAGGCATTCTTTAGAGTTCACTCTTACTCCTATGACTTATATAACAACTACCACACACCTATAATTATATTTTGTGCATCTTTCCACCCACCAGGAATCCAGCCTTCTGTTTAGTGAGTGTTTAGTAAACATCTAGTGAATTAATGACCCAGCTGATGGTAATATATTTGCCCTCTCAATAGAATTTGACATTACTGACACAGTGTCCTTCTTGAAACAAACTGTAGTCTTAGCTGACTTTTCTTATGCTCTAGCTATTCCTTTTCAGACTTCTTTCGAAATTTGTTCTGGGCCCTCCTCTCTTACTACACCCAGTTAACATCATCCATCACTTTAGTTTTAAATACTATCTAGCATAACATCCTCCAGGTCCATCCATGTGTTCTAAGTGAAATAAGCCAGACACAGAAAGAAAAATATTGCATGATCTCACTTATGTGTGGAATCTAAAAAACAGAAGAGGTCAAATATATGGAGATAGAGAATAAAACAGTGGTTCACTAGTTAACAGGGTTTTGGAGGGAGAAATGGGAAGATGTAGGCCAAAGGATACAAAGTAGCAAACACATAGGATGAACAAGTCAAAAGATCTAAGCTATAACATGAGGACTATAGTTGATAACAGTGTATCGTATTCAGGATTTTTGCTAAATGAGTAGATTATAGATGCTCTAGCCACAGGGGTGGGGGGTGGGGATTGAGTAACTATGTGAGATTGAGATGATGAATATGTTAATTTGTTCTACTATGGGAATCATTTTACTATATATATCTTACAACATCATGTTGTATATCTTAAATATATACAATAGAATTTATTATTTTTTTAAATAGTAAATACTAGCCAAATGTTGAAAACTCTCCAAATTTTATTTCTTTCCCAGATTAACATTCAATCTTCTGAATTCTGGACTTCCTTCATTTAAAAAAATATATATAGATATAGATATAAAATTATATGTATCTTCTCTAGTCCAAGTGTCATAACAAAATACCATAGACTGAATGACTTAAATAATAGGAATTTATTTTTCACAGTTCTGGAGGCTGGGAAGTCCAAGATCAAGATGCCAGCCAATTCAGTTCCTTGGCAGATGCCCTTCTAGATGTGTTTTCACATGGTTGAGAGAGGAAAAAAAAAGAGACAGAGGAAGCAAGCTATCTGGTGTCTCCTCTTATGAGGGCACTTATCCCATCATGAGGGCCCCATTCTCATAATCTCATTTAAACCTAAATACCTTCCAAACGCCCCATCTTGAAACATTGTTAAACATTATTAACATTGGGAGTTAGGGCTTTAACATATGAACGGTGAGGGGACACAATTCAGTTCATAGCACCAGGTAACCTCTCCATGGATGTGTAATAGCAATGAATAAAACTAATAAGGAATCCATTCTTTTTCTTTTCTTTTCTTTTCTTTTATTTATTTTTTCTTTTCTTTTCTTTTCTCTTCTTTTCTTTTCTTTTCTTTTCTTTTTCTGAGACAGAGTCTTGCTCTGTCACCTGTGTGGAGTGCAGTGGCGTCATCATAGCTCGCAGCAACCTCAAACTCCTGGGCTCAAGCAATCTCCCTGATTCAGCCTTCCAAGTTGCTAAGACTAAGCGTGCACCACTATGCTGGCTAATATTTCTATTTTATATTTTGTAGAGATGGGGTCTTTACTTTTAGGTATATATGCAATAGAAATAAAAGTATGTATCTAAGTAAAAAATTGTACTTGAAATTTCATCACAGCATTATTCAGAATAGCTAAAAATTAGACAAATTCTAAAAGCCTATCGGCTGGGCACAGTGGCTCACACCTGTAATTCCAGCACTTTGGGAGGCTGAAGCAGGAAGATAATTCAAGGCCAGGAGCTCGACACCACCCTGGACAACATAGAGGGAGCCTGTCTCTACAAAAAAATTTTAAAAATAAGCTGGGCATGGCAGCATGCACCTGTAGTACCAGCTATTTGGAAGGCTGAGGCAGGAGGATTCCTTGAGCCCAGGAGTTCAAGGCTGTAATGAGCTATGATCGGGCCACTGCACCGCAGCCTGGGCAACAGAGTGAGACCCCATCTCTAAAACAAATTTAAAAATCGAAAAAAATCTATTAACTGATGAATGGGTAAATAAAATGTGTTATAGCCATACAATAGATTAATGTTTGACAATAAAAATAATTGAAGTACTGATACATGCTACAACATGGATAAACCTTGAACACCTTATGCTAGATGAAAGTTGCTGGTCAAAAGAGACCACATATTATATGATTTCATTTATACGAAATGGCTATAACAGGCAAATCTATGGAAACAGGAAGTAGAACAGTGGTTGCCTAGGACTGGGGGTAGAATTGGGTAGAGGTAATAGGAAGTGACTGCTAATAAATATAGGGATTCTTTTTGGGGAAAAAAATATTCTCAAATTAGATAGCAGTGATGACTATATAAAATTGTGTGACTATACCAAAAACCATTAAATTTTATAGTTTCAATGTGTGCTTTGTGAATAATAAATAATGTGTTAAAATTGTTAGGTGATGGAGATATCCTATATCTTGTGAGTTACATGTTTCAACCCATTTGTCAAAGTTGTACAGTTGAGATTTGCACATTTCAGGATATATATAATTTTTACTAAAAATAGATGTAAAACAATAATTAAGTGAGAGCAGAGAATAGGGGAAAGTACAAATAAGACAAAAATAGCAGAATGTTAATAATTGTTGAAGGTGAATAATAGGTATATAGCGGTTCATTATAATATTCTGTTTACTGTGTATATGTTTAAATTTCCCATCATATAACATTTAAAAGTATACATTTGTATATGTAAATATACTAATATATTTTTAGCCTAACACTTTTCAAAGGATTCTGATTGTGGCCTACAGGGCCTTGCATGACGTAACCCTGCCACCTCAACCCTGCCCACCCTTTGGTCGGCCCTGTCACTCTGGCCTTCTTTCCCTTCCTCTCTACTGACTCAGGAGTACTCACTCTTTCTTCCTTTCTCTGGTTCTCTCTTCATATTTTGGACCTCAGCCTAAAAGTAGCTTCCTCAGAGAGGCATTCTATTGCCATTAAACTCTCTCTCATGGCTGCCTATTTCTTGTTTTGTTTTGCTTTGTCATAGAACATATCACAATATGCAATTATATATTTGTTTATGTTTTCATTTGTTTTTTCTCACCAGGCTGTAAACTTCATGAGGGCAAGGACCTACTCTATTGTGTCCTACACTGGCTATCTTTGGCCTAGAATTTGTCTGCCAACATATTAGTCAAACAATAAATATTTGTACATAGAAATGAAAAATGAATAAATGAATACATTTAAACTCTCATATCATGTGGAATTTCTAGAACCAGATTAAACTATATATGAACTAAAGCTTCAGAATACATTTTCTGTTTTTTCAATGTTTCAGTAAAACTTTCTCCATCAGCAACTTTCTACATAAAGATTCATTTCTCAGATTTGTTTTTTAATGTTAATCTGAAACATTTCAGAGAGAGCTTAAAATTTCAAGGAAATCTTTAACTGTATTACCAAGAATTATTTTTTCTGATGCTACAGGGAAATTTAAAAAAATATAATATGGCTATTGTTTTATAGCTTAAATAACTCAAGTGAAGAAATATAAACACGGCTGCTGGCATTCAAAATCTATCGGCAGGTAAATAAGGCAAGAAAATAAGTACTAAACCTTTCTTCAATTTTTGATTGCCAATTCTGAACGTTTATTTTGGATGCACTCAATTTTTAAAAGAGCAGAAATTAAACAGTCTATACCTTGGTAAACTATAATCCTTAATTTTCTTAACTAAAAGAGACATTTTCCTTAACAATATTGTTTTTTTTTTTTTTTTTTTTTTTTTGAGACAGAGTCTCACTCTGTTGCCCGGGCTAGAGTGAGTGCCATGGCGTCAGCTTAGCTCATAGCAACCTCAAACTCCTGGGCTCAAGCAATCCTTCTGCCTCAGCCTCCCAAGTAGCTGGGACTACAGGCATGCGCCACCGTGCCCGGCTCACTTTTTCTATATATATCTTTAGTTGGCCAATTAATTTCTTTCTTTCTATTTATAGTAGAGACGGGGTCTCACTCTTGCTCAGGCTGGTTTCGAACTCCTGACCTTGAGCGATCCGCCCACCTCGGCCTCCCAAAGTGCTAGGATTACAGGCGTGAGCCACTGCGCCCGGCCTCTTTGTATTCTTTTTCTTTTTTTTTTTTTTTTTTGAGACAGAGTCTCACTCTGTTGCCCGGGCTAGAGTGAGTGCCGTGGTGTCAGCTTAGCTCACAGCAACCTCAAACTCCTGGGCTAAAGCAATCCTTCTGCCTCAGCCTCCCAGGTAGCTGGGACTACAGGCATGTGCCACCGTGCCCGGCTC